>CM017558.1:52853407-53020907 GCA_007844125.1 Sinonovacula constricta
TAAAAGAAACTGGGTTGAGTTACTTCCCTTTTATTTCCGCAGCAGTGTAAAGGTAAGACGCCACTAAATAAGTGTGAAATATAGAGGTTAGACGTCGCTTAAAAGGCTTGTTCTATATTCTGTATTAAATCGCAAAAGTTGGAAACAAATTGCACCACGACCCAGAAATGATTGACTCCCGTATCCATACAAAGGTGAAAAGTACTATTTATTGCCTATCAGAAAAAAACTAAAATAAGTAACCTTTCGTAATATCTATAAAGGATACGAGTCATCGAAAACACAGACTGTCAATTTCTCAACTCCCAAACGTTACTGAAATACTTACTTTTGTTATTGTCCATAAGCATTCAAGATTGTTGCATTCTTTACATGATCTTAACTTCTTTTTGACACCGAAAGATTAAGATTGTCTTTGAAAAAGGAAATATTATGCCAAAACATAGCAATACACGCTTATTAAAGAGAAGAAGTCAAGTCTTCCGTCCTATTCTAGAGCTCCGAAACAGCGCTCTGTACCCAATGGAGGAGAAGGAATTTACTGTGAAAATACTGTTAAGATGTGTGTCTGCTACTTTTATTTGTTAGTTAACATTGTCATGTTGTTGATTGATTTTTGCCTTTCATTGGGTAAAACATACTTTCTACTTATATTTTTACGGTTTGCGGAGACGGCATGAACTTCAATCATAAATACTGTTTCACTCACAGTTATAGTACGTGATGATTGTAGTACATTAATCCACATCACATCGAATGATTCCCCATTGGGTTAAAATATTTATCTTTTAGGTATACATGACCTTGATGTTTGTTGTGATTTTAAACGTTCCGTCCGAAAGTGGGTCGAATTTGCCATAAATATAGAATGTTTAATAAACGTATTATAGCAGTATAACTGTAGCATTAGGTTCAGTCAAATTTTCGCAAATTGGTTTACTCTTTGAGCTTCCTCAGCACCGGTTTTGCATAGTTCATATATACATTCTACCCTTTTCTTGTTTACACATCTTTAAATTGGTTAAAGTAAATTCTTTGAATTTTGTTTTAACAAAATGGTCCAGGATACCGATCGCCATAAGGAGCAATAGTGTTATGCCAGTGTTAAAATGTTGCGTGTCGTAATGCCGTGGATAAAATGTTGTGTAAAGCAATGTCATGAATAAAATGTTGGATGTCGTAATGCCGTGGATAAAATGTTGTGTAAAGCAATGCCATGGATAAAATTTTGCGTGCCGTAATGCCGTGGATGAAATGTTGTGTAAAGCAATGCCAAGAATAAAATGTTGCGTGTCGTAATGTCGTGGATAAAATGTTGTGTAAAGCAATGCCATGGATAAAATGTTGCGTGCCGTAATGTCGTGGATAAAATGTTGTGTAAAGCAATGCCATGGATAAAATGTTGCGTGTCGTAATATCGTGGATAAAATGTTGTGTAAAGCAGTGCCATGGATAAAATGTTGCGTGTCGTAATATCGTGGATAAAATGTTGTGTAAAGCAATGCCATGGATAAAATGTTGCGTGTCGTAATGTCGTGGATAAAATGTTGTGTAAAGCAATGCCATGGATAAAATGTTGCGTGTCGTAATGTTGTGGATAAAATGTTGTGTAAAGCAATGCCATGGATAAAATGTTGCGTGCCGTAATGTCGTGGATAAAATGTTGTGTAAAGCAATCCCATGGATAAAATGTTGCGTGCCGTAATGTCGTGGATAAAATGTTGTGTAAAGCAATGCCATGGATAAAATGTTGCGTGTCGTAATGTCGTGGATAAAATGTTGTGTAAAGCAATGCCATGGATTAAATGTTGCGTGCCGTAATGTCGTGGACAAAATGTTGTGTAAAGTAATGCCATGGATAAAATGTTGCGTGTCGTAATGTCGTGGATAAAATGTTGTGTAAAGCAATGCCATGGATAAAATGTTGCGTGTCGTAATGCCGTGGATAAAATGTTGTGTAAAGCAATGCCATGGATAAAATGTTGCGTGCCGTAATGTCGTGGATAAAATGTTGTGTAAAGCAATGCCATGGATAAAATGTTGCGTGTCGTAATGTCGTGGATAAAATGTTGTGTAAAGCAATGCCATGGATAAAATGTTGCGTGCCGTAATGTCGTGGATAAAATGTTGTGTAAAGCAATAGGTAAATAAGGTCCTATCAAAATATTCAAAGATATTTTAATATTAATCGACTTCTAGACATAGACAAAGGCAACAGGGTAAATATAAATGTGACAAAAACACAGAGACGAGACATAACACACAAAAAGAAAACCCATCAGTTACCGCCTTGGAACGGTCAGTCGGCAACAGGAGTCAGTCGGCAACAGGACCGACTGGGGTGCTTAAACCTGGTTTGTGGATCGCTCCAACCTCGCACTTCCTGAAGGTTTTTCTATCAAACAAACAGTGTAAATAAAAAATATCCCGTCAAAGTGAAACAACTAACAGTAAGCACCTGCATCGGGAGTTAAAACAGATAAAATGAACTTATATACATACATAATATCTAGTAATAAAATAAACTATCAACATATGTAATGCCATGGATAAAAATTTTCCTGCAAGTACTATCAAGCCTATGTCCCGCAACAACTAATAACATATATTAAAATGAAAAGTCACATGATATTCCTATTGTTCGCACAAAACATTTCCCAGTGTATAAGCTTAACTGCACCCTCTTCAAAGCGCAAGATACCTCTTCGTGAAAATACATGCAGTTTATCAAGGCATGTCTAATAAAGCAATAATTTTAAATCGAATGAACGTATGATAACACTTTAAATATTATTGATTTCCATTTGTACACGTATGTTGTCATGATGTACTTAGCGCAATTAAAAGTTGTCATAGTTTATCGAACTACACCACTCTTACAAACATAGGGCATGCCACAATTATATTTTATGTATTCATTTACATTGTTCATAACACCCAATTACGCAAAACATGCCCATTTTTGAAAAACAGCTGACCTTCGATTTAAATCGGGAAAAGGTACCATCATTTCCCAAACAATCAGCGCATCAAAAGTTGTCTCTCATTTTACAAAAGATTATAAACCAACTTACTTTTCATAATCATGTGTGAGAAGGGGGGCTGCAAACCTGTGGTTGTTTTACTATGACGAATACTAGTGTTTGGACTGTTCATAACCAACAATACAAGAGTGAATAATTATTGCAGATGTTTTACTGGAAAAAAATAATAAAGAACAAAGCGTGTTGAATAAATCTTAAAAGCTGTACATATATAATGTGGCTTAGTTAGAAGAAGAAACAATTAGATATTTTTCACGATTCGTATCTTCTAACAGGTAAGGTAATATTGAAAATCGCATTTTCTTTTACTAAAGTGTGAGCGTATGTAAAATTATTCTCAAATCAGATTCCGCTTTTAAAACAACAGTAAAAAGAGAGCATTAAAGGATTTTTTTTTTTTTCAAAAAATTTAAGGAACCTATCTGCAAAACCTATCATCAATTAACAATCAGATTAATTTTGATTATACAACACGTCAATTTTCTAAATAAAGAGGCAACCAAGTAAGTAAAACACATGTTTTGTGACTTATAATAAATAAAGTAGAAAAAAATAACATAAATTTGCAGCTATTTACTATTTATAATGTGAATTATGTTAATGCGAAATATGGAATATTTTGACATTTAGATGTAATGAACAATAAACACATATTGATATATCAAGTATTATAATTGAGTCTGATGAAACAATAAGCCAATAATTCTTACATAAAATACTCATACATCATATACATCATACTTGACCTATAATTAGGCTGTCATTGATATATACATATATGGACACAAAACTAAAATATTGACAATACATTGCTATATTTACAATAAATTGATATATCGACAAGAAAGAAATAAACCTCGTTTCGGTAGCCCTGGTCAAAATTATAATGCAGAAACAAAACAAAATACCAATAGGGTACATTGGTGAAATGGAAATTGTCTCCCTTGTTAGTTAATATCCGAGGCATTCCAAACAGTAGGTAGGTCCTTTCAGTTGAGATTCTTGGACTTTATCGCCTGTTCTTTTGTAGATATTGCAATTACAAACAGTGAAATGTCTTACTTTTGCATAAATATAAGCTTAAAACCATTTAAATATTTACAGAGACTTGTTATTTCAAAAAAAAAGAAGTGTCAGTTGATGATGTTTAACCTGGGTATCACAAGAAAGCCAGAAAATTCAACATACACTCCAAAGAGCACTAGCATAAAAACCGAGTAAAACAAATGAAAGGACCTACTTGCCTTTAGGGAATATTCAGGGGAGACTATTCATTAACGTCTCTCATTGACTGTTGTACAACTTGTATGTAACTGCCCTTATTGACAAGTTTCTAGACATAATCAGGTCAAGTGCTGACAAAGAGAATCACAAACCAAATATGCACTTTATTTTGTGAAAAAGTTGGTAAACCATTCATCCAGTGTTTCACAATTGCACTGGATAAACGATACCAGAATTGACCAACAGTTTAGAAACAATTAACATTTAAACAAAAACAGTTTTAGAAGTGCCTATGCGACATGGCTAACTAAAAATGGATAAGCAGCTAAAATATTGCAATATTGGATTACATGGTATATAAAAGTTACAAAAAGGAAAAAAGGGCCCTTAACCGCTCACAAGATTTAAGTAGGTTCATATCTGGAGTGATGTATTTAAGACTTAATAACTTTGTGGAAAATTGGAACATTAATGTTTCCATTGGGTCGATAACATTTTTTAACCTTTGTCTAATTACCTAATATGTCAACGTGACCCAGATCAGATCATATCTAATATGTAATACACGCAAATATTCTGGCTAAATTGGTTGAAGATAACGTGGCCTCTAAGCTTGTTCACAACGATGCTTTAGCTCACCTGAGCACAACGTTCTCAAGGGGAGCTTTTGTGATACCGCTTCGTCCGGCGTCCGTCGTCTGTCGTCCGTCGTTCGTCTTCCGTCGTCAACATTTAGCTTGTGAACACACTACAGACCACAGATTTTACCCAATCTTCATCAAACCTGGGGTCAAAGGTAGGTCACTAGGTCAAATCTTAGAAAAAGCTTGTGAACATACTAGAGGCTACAATTATAGGCGAATCTTCATCAAACTTAGTCAGAATGTTTGTCATTATAAAAACTTGGATGAGTTTGTTATTGGATCACCTGAGGTCAAAAAGTAGGTCACTAGATCAAATTTTAGGAAAAACTTGTGAACACACTAGAGACCATATTTATAGCCCAATCTTAACCAAACTTGGTCAAAATGTTTGCTTGCAAGAAATCTTGGATAAGTTCGTAAATGGGTTACATGGAGTCAAAAAGGAGGTCACTAGGACAAATCTTAGAAAAAAACTTGTGAACACACTAGAGGCCACATTTATAGACCAAATCTTCATCAAACTTGGTCACAATGTTTGTCTGCATGAGATCTTGGAAAAGATCATTAATGGGTCCAGTGGGGTCAAAAAGTAGGTCACTAGGTCAAATCTCAGACATAGCTTATTAAAACACTAAGCCCCATTTATGGCCCAATCTTCACCAAACTTGATCAGAATGTTTGCCTGCATAAAATCTTGCATGAGTTCATAACTGGGTCATTCGGGGTCAAAAAGTAGGTCACTAGGTCAAATCTTAGAAAAAGCTTGCGAACACACTAGAGACCACATTTATAGACAATCTTCACCAACGTTGGTCAGAATGTTTGTCTGCAAGAAATCTTGGACGTGTTCCTTACTGGGTCACGTGAGGTCAAAAAAGAGGTCACTAGGTCAAATCTTAGAAAAAGCATGTGAACACACTAGAGGCCACATTCATAGCCCAATCTGCAACAAACTTGGCCAGAATGTTTGCCAGTATGAAATCTTACATATGTTTTGAAGTAAGTCATGTGGATTCAATAGGTTACTTGGTGAAATTCTAGAAAATTTATCAACCTATTGGCCACACTAATGGTCCAATCTTCACCAAAGATTTCTTAAGTAAATAACCCTTAATTACTTGATGCCAGGTTTGAGCCTACTAAAAGCCTGTGTCATCAGGTGAGCGGTTAAGGGCCACCATGGCCCTCTTGTCTAAGATTTGACCTAGTGACCCTTTTTGATCCCATATGACTTAGTTACTCAGCAAAGATTTCTTGCAGGCAAACATTCTGGCCATGTTTAGTGAAGATTGTGAAATAAGTGAGGCACAAGCTTTTTTCTAAGATTTTACCAACTTTTTGACTCCAAGTGTCCCAGTTAAGAACTCATCCAAGATTGCATACAAACACTCTGCCCAATTTTGTGAAGATTGGACCATGACTGTGGTCTGTAGCATGTTCACAAGGTTTTTCTAAAATTTAACATGATGTCCTAGTTTTTTATCACATGTGACCTAATGACGAACTCATCCAAGATTTCTTGCAGGCAAACATTCTAACCAAGTTTGATGAAGATCGGATTAAAAAATCTGTAGCCTCTAGTGTGTTCACAAGCAAAATTGTTGACGTCACACGAAGGGCAAAGGGGTATCAGAAAAGCTCACCTTGAGCACGTTGGGCTCAGGTGAGCTAAGAAGCCAAATCCAGGACATCAATTTTGCTAACAATTTCATACAATATGACAGTATGAATTAAAAATCAATGACAAGCAACAAAAATGACAAAAAATAAATAAATGAATTAAAATGCAGAAAACAAAAGGTTTCGTCAGTTTATAGTGGTGGCAATTGCAATGGGTATGAACGGGTATCAGTGACTAGTGACAGACAACAGAGGCATGCAACAAAGAAATTATAAAGAGACAACAGGACAAAAGTCGCCACTATATACAGAAACATCAATGTAAAAGTAATGCCAGTTGTAATACGAGTGTCTTGCTTGCCATGTGTTTTGAGTCTTTAACCCCATAAATGTAATCATGATTAAATTCCGATGATAATTTTTCACATACACCTATGGTAAGCTTCATTTCTTTAAGAAATTTTCTAAACAGAAATCAAAATGTTTGCCGCATCTGCTATTCTGAATACTTATAAATAAGAACATTTTTGTCATAATTTAACATAGTGTCAATATTGTTCCCGCCACAATGTAATTTCTGCATTACCAGATGGGTCTTGTTAGATAACTTTTTTTTTTTCACGTCCTCCCCTCCCGCTTTCACCATTTTGCTTTCTTCCTCCTAAAATAAAAAAAGAAATAATATGTGCATGATCAAGGATGGCAATGGTAGATTAGTGCATTTTTGATTAACTTTTTTCCAGATTGTAATATGCTCTGGAGATAAAAAAGAGGGTCCTGATGGTCCTTTATCGCTTATCTGAGTGACATAGACATTGAGCCCGGGTGGCTATGCTTTTTGATAAATCAAAATTCTTTGAAAAATCTTGATACAAAGCCACCAAAGGAATGCATGTACCAAATCTCTAAGTCTTGTGGTTTCTAACAAAAAAGGATTTTCAGTGGGGGTGGTTTCTGTCTAGCAATATAGGGAAAATGGCCACTCCCATGGCGGCCATGTTATTTGATAGTTCAAAATAACTTGAACACCCTCATGTTTAACCCACCAAGGAACACAGAAAATATATCAAAGGCTACAATGCTTGTTTTATTTTGTCTTTAAAATATATCGCTCGACCATTTATAATTACTAAAGTGCGTACAGCTATTTTGGTGGAGGACGACCACAGACAAATGTCTGGGTAGAACCACCGGCGCACCGAAGGTCAGCTGCAAGACCCTTGGTTGTCAAAGTCTTGATACACGGCCTCCCAAGGAACATTTATACCAAATATGAATAAGAATATATGACAAAGTCCTATGAGCATTGCAAAATATACCAACATTTGAAAAGGCACATGACAAAGGTATTCACATGCAAGCCAAATGTAAAAACAAGAACAAATCTTTGTGGAGTCATTTAACTAAAAGAGCAAACCCGACAGTAACCGCCTTGGAACGGTCAGTCGGCCGTATGGACCGACTGGGGTGCTTTAACCGGTTTTACGGAGCTCTAACCTAAGTTATGACGAAAGTGTCCACACAATGTTTAGAAGAGAGAGGGGTATTATTTCGATTAGAAGAACTACACAAAAATTGTTGATTGTAAACGAAATTAACTTTTTAATTCAGGAAAACAAATAACCAGAGAAGAGTAAATGGTTGTAACATCCTGTTCATGTGAAGATGGAATTGGGAAACCAAAGTCCAATGTCCATCAAAGGAACAATGCTCCATCAAAGGAACAATGCTCCATCAAAGAAACAATCATATAACATTATAAGACTATAACAATCCTTATAGATTCAATTAAGTGACAACATAGATTACTTTAGCTCTTGTATTTTCTGAAAAGAACATTTTGTAGGTTATCATATTTAGCCGTATACGGAAAATGGCCATGTCCCTGGCGGCCATGTTTTTAAAATAAGATAAGATAAGAGTTTTGTCGGCAATTGTGTTCTAAAGATGCTGCTCTGGCTGAACTCTCTTGTTTACGTGTTTTCGTTTGTAGCTGGTGGCTGTATTCATACGCTTATCTTTGTAACTGTGATTAAACTCAAAGACATTTTGCACTGTTAACTTATGGTGCGGAGAACTTGCAGAAAATGAGTTTGGTCACGTTTACTGACGTCATGTAATCGTGTGTTGGTCAAAGGTGATCGTTAAATTTAGGACTATGTTTTTTCCTAGAGACTTTGAGCTGACTCATCTTCGGTCGGGAATAAGGATGCGTACGAATTTAATTAATAATATGCATTTTGCACCTTTAACTTTTGATGCAGAGAACCAGCAGAAAACTAGTTTGGACACATTTACTGACGTCATATAATCCCATGTTGGTCGAAATAAAATAATGTCTCTTTCAGTAGTTGGTTGTTAAAAGTAGGACTATATTTTGCGTAGGGATTTTGAGCAGAGTCATATTCGGTCGGGTTTAAGGACGCTTCCGACTTAGATTATGTAGCTATGACTATGTGTTCAGTGCTATCGCATTGAACACTGCTAAGTGACCTTGATAAAATCGACATAATTTACTAAGAGGGAATTTAGAGGGAACCAGAGTTGTGAAGAGGAAAACGATAGCTTATACACATTCTTAATTGAAGTTTGTAAGAAATACGGACCTGTTTAAACTAGACAATTCTGGTACTTATACACAGATCTTACAGTATTGCTGCAAGCACATGTACTATCAATCATTTGAAGAGTAGAGGGCGCCGTTCTTGGTAACATTAACGCAGTTGTTCTTTTCTTATGATAAAGGTCACCGATATCAATGCTTAACAAGGACAGTGATCTCAAAGCTCTGGATAAATAAAATGGAATAATCACAAGTTACTTACAAATGACAACATTGCTACTTTTTGGTTAATTTGATATCGTTTGCATGCATAGCATAGTATAAAATCATATTTTTATTTCTTAATTAACGCAGATGCTCTGCGAAAATATAGTTTAACATTTAAAGATTAACTTTTGATAGATACATATTATTTCGACGACCAACGCACGATTGCATTTAGTAAATGCACGTGGCAAAACCTATTTCCTTCAGGGTCTCTGCGTCATACATTCAAGTTTCAAAATACCTTTTTATATCTTTTAATGAAACCATTTTCTATGTAGAATAGCTCGCGGATGGAAACAATGTATTTTCATTAATAACGATACTGCACGACCATTCTTCCTAGCCGCTGATTGGCTTAGTGACTTATTCTATTTTATTAGCAAACCTATTAGTAATGGTGGTTAATAACACTTTGTTTTTACCTGGTATTTAAATACTATTTACTGAAAAACTCAAAGCAATTAAGTAACAAATCTTAGGTTTAAGTAAAATAAGCCTAAATGAGGCAACAACTTACCGTTAAATGCAAACACTTTACATCAACCGAAGATCACAAGCTTCTTGCATAAAACTTCGAGGTGCCTTTGTAACAGCCAAATGTAACGTTGTAAACTGACCCCCTTAGAATAATGACCCTCGGGTTATTATTTTATATGAAATAATATTGAAATATAGTCATTCTGCTAGAGGTTTGGGGAATTTTGCCACTTTTCAAGAGCAATTAAGTAACACGTCTTGAACAATAATTATACCATTTTATAACAATCACAGCCATTGCACAATATGTTAACTAAGTTTCTCTTACCATAACCGTCACGACTTATATATAAAAATGTAATCTGTTTGTAAAGAAACCAGGGAAGGCAGGACCACATCTTAAAAGAAAGGGGCTGCAGTCGAATGACAGCTATATCTCTCGACGATGCAGTTTGTTTGCAAAAGTGACATATATATTTGCCAAAACAATAATGCAGTTTATTGACCGGTTATTTTAAGAGAAAATAAGTTAATTAAAGCCAAGAAACCAAAGGTTTAACAATGCTACGTTAAAAATATTTTTACATATATATGCACCTAACGTACTCGTGTAATAATGTGTCCAGATTTCTATATCCTCAAACGCACGTTGTACAAAACACAAGTTGACAAATATTTGTTGTTTTTTCATACCTTATTTAAACGCAATTTATTTTCCTATGCAAAACACATATGATTTATAAAATGATCCATGCAAAAGGTTACCACTATCCACTAAACTTGTTTTAACCCAGCAATGTGAAATTACGATCAAGCTTGGCATATGCATTTTTTTTTTAGTGTTTCTTTCTATTTATTTAACACACCACTTTTTGAAAAGGCAGTCTTCGCCGAAGTGTTCCAATTGCTGCTACAGTTGCGAAAAAATGTAGTCGAAAGTAAATGCTGTAGACTTCAGTGCACATTGTGTGTATAAGTCGGTGGCTAAGTGGTATGTTTCTTGTTTAGTTTAGTATACTGATGTAATAGGCGATTATACCAAATAGTCGGTATTGGTATATATCCAGGCTTGGCTTGCGTGACCATCCTTTAATAGGTCAAACGTGGGGTTAGACAGCTAAAGATAAAGGTAAAGGAACATTTAATTAATGTTGACTGACCGCGAGTAGTAAAAGCGATACAGGGTCCACCCTTCGTGCCTCCTTAATTTAGCTTTTTCATATAGGCTACAAGACCTATTTAACCCTAGAAAGATAATAATAATAATAATAATAATAATAATAAATAAAATAATAATAATAATAATAATAATAATAATAATAATAATAATAATAATAACAACAACAAATGTCTAACACACAGGAGATCTAGAATGGCGACTAGTGGTATGTCCGAACAGTCTAGTAGCAACAGGATCATAGTGGCGGCCATTGACTTCGGGACCACCTACTCCGGATATGCTTTCTCCTTCAAGGACGAATTCAACAAGGAACCACTGGAAATTAAAACACCGACTGAGTGGAATGCCGCTTCATGTGGTCTTCAATCCCTAAAGACGCCTTCAGTTGTGCTTCTGGATAAACGTAAACAGTTGGTTGCATTTGGCTTTGAGGCAGAGGAGAAATATTTAGAGCTAGTGGATGAAGGGGAGCATGAGGATTATTACTTTTTCCGAAGGTTCAAAATGTCATTGCACACATCAGTCGTAAGTTTTTTTGTCTGTATTTTGTATTTGCTGAGGTTTGTAAGTTTGATCAGAGTTGCTTATAATTTAGAGAACAATTTATAGATGCTATACAAAGAAGATTTTCTTTAAAATATTAGCAATTTTGATTTTACAATCCATACCGAATAGGTGAGTTTCATTTAAAAAAAAATATAAAACTATGGGTGAGCCCATGCACCTGCCGATTGAAAGCCTTTCATCTGGCGTGTCCCTAGCCAAGAACTGGTGTTACACAGTCGAGAAGAACGTGTTTCCCGATTAAACACGAACGAGTACTTACTTTATGAAAATGAAATACATTACATCTATTATCACTCATTCAAACTTTAATAGTTCGACTTTAAAACTGTTGCACATCAATTTTATCATAAACTGATTTTACAAATTATATTATTCTATGCGTCAGTAAGACAAATAAATAGCATTTATACAATGAAAAGAATGAAGCAAAGAAGACATATTAATGGTGCACGAAAATGATATATGTACATGTATTTTAATGTAAAAATAGATTGTTTTTGTAACAAGAACTTGAATAATCATCGTTTATCAGTTGCAGATTATTTACGTCTACCAGCTATCGTTGAAGCAGGATATGGTCTCTTGGCCTGGACCTTATGTGCCATTCGTACCAATAATGTCTTACACCAGGCATCGAACGTTAAAGCCATTTAAACCAGTCATAACATTATTTGGAAACATATAACTTATGAAGTTCTTTTACAATGTAATTTATGACTTTGCAGCAAATGAACATACACTTTAAGATCAAGGACCAAAATGGAAAGGAAGTGGAAGCATTGATTGTGTTTAGCGAATCGATCAAATTTTTCAAGAAGCACGCAGAGGATCTTATCGGTAAAAGGTAAAAAAAACCTGCTATTGTTATAATAAATTTAAAATACAAAAAATAGCAAATAAACACTGTTGCCTTTCGTGATAACTTAAAGTTGGATATTATATAAAAATAATTTTATTAAAATCCCTTAATACTTAAACAACTTGTTTTGTTTATATCCTCTCTATTTCAAACATTTTCAAGATGTCTGTAATGAGTCGTAGTAACAATTTAACAAAATTGATATATGTCAAGATGCCTAGACTTTTAGCTTTTAGCATCAAAGGGTGCATTTGTCTGTCGAGGTCTGTATCATGCCTTTTCATGAACCTGATCAGTGTGTGCTCATCATGCTACGAGTTAAGTGCATGCGTGCTGAAGTGCAACAGACAATGAATTACTAGTGTAATGTTTCCTCATGGGAAGTGGGACGTGTATTTTGCCTTACCTAACGAACTTTTCCTTACCAAAAGTACTTTGCCTTACCAAACGAGCTTTGACTTATCAAACGAACTTTTTTCGTTAGGATACAGTTACTTAATAGTTATATTTCAACACTCACTCATTCTATTAATAATCAGGGAAGAAAAAACAACACCAGACGATATCCAGTGGGTTCTGACCGTCCCCGCCATATGGACTGACGGCGCGAAGCAATTCATGCGCAGGGCTGCTGAAAAGGTACTGATACAATTGCTAGACATACTCATTATGTAATAGTATGATTTTTAATTGTCTGCTGCACAAATGTTCTGTTAGTAGCATGATGCATTAGATACATGACTTATTGCCTGCCACTCAAAATATAAAATGTATTTCTATTTCATGGGCTTTTGGTGAAATATAATACAACCGAGCAATTAGGAATACCAATGACGAACAACTACTCTGCAATAGGACAGGGCCAATAACTTACATAGAAGCATAAACACAAAGAACTTAAATGGTACTTACTATTTTTTAAGTGTATTTAATCTTTAAATTATGCATAAGTGTATTATCATACAGAATAAAATCTTGTCTGCCAAACAATTGGTGAACGTCAAGTACAACATGAGGATATATCGGCATCTAGCCGGAATATCGTACATATACACTCTTGTTTGTCCGACTTTTTAGTTGTGTTCATGTTTCCATTTATCTTTGAATAATACTAAATAATTCTGTGGCATCTCATAATGTGACCTAACTATATGTTTGTTGAAGAGCATGCGCTTCATATTTGAGCAATTGCCGGCAATAGAAACTAGGAATTCTTTCACGAATAAAAGCCCGTGTTGGCGTGTATTCGAATGCTCTTTAAGCCATTATTCGCCTTGGGTAAAATATTGTAAGTAAAATAAATTAAGAATATATTCATTATCAGTAATTGCTTATAATTATTATTACAAATGTGATCTTTTTGCTATAATTTTAATTGTTTGTCCACAAAACGATACTTATAGGTGAATAACATGTAGTACTAAGTCATTATAAAAATACTTGTTATCATATAAGCAAGTAGTCAGCGGGGATATAAAGATATAAATATCCAATAGACCTTGCTGCTTCGCCGTTTTGTATCAATAGAAATTTAACATACAAACGAAATGAATTATGTCAATGTCGCGAAAAGTTGTTTTTATTCTTATTTTGTTTTCATATGTTTTCTTTTAAAATTCTATATTTTGGATGTCTAGGTAAATATTAGCTTATCTGAATATGAAATAGAAATATAGTGTCACGCAGTTCGTTAAATGACGTAAATTATACCCACATTTATAGTATTTGTTTTATATGTCCAGTATAATGTGCAGGGCTATTGCAAGAAGAATACATATAAAAAATTGCAAGCAACCAGTCTTAATAAGGGCGTACATTTAGCCATTTTGTCCGCCCAACCGTTCATAATTAATTGATAGCAGTGATATCCCTGCTTGAAGTTGCACAACAAACACAACATAATTTTACACAACATCATTAATTGAACATCTAGTTAAAAAGACAACTATATTAATTTTAACGCCACTAAAAAGCTTAAAATTTAAAAGTAAATATGCAAGGAAGTTTAGTATATACATATAGTACGATATGGGTGTAAATTTTTCACATACAATCGTCGGTATTGGTTTTATCTTTCTCACATAGCAACCGACCGCAATAATTCAGGTGGTAGAGCGTCGGCTTGTGGATCGGGAGTTCGTGCGTTCAAACCCCGGCCGGGTCAAACCAAAGACTTTAAAGTTGGTAGTAGTGGTTTTCCTCCTAACGCTCAGGACTAAGGGGACAGCATTACGCCTGACTCGTCGTTGTCAGTATAACGGACCGGCTGTGTTCAGTCCTTGGGCACCTCATAAGTGCTCCTGTGCTATAAGATAGAAATGTCGCTGCACAGGTTTGTGAAGTTGGCTGGGAATTGGGAATTGGGTATTGGGTATTCAATATCCAGATACAACCGAATACCCAGCCAGCTAGGAATTGGGTATTCGCGAATTCCTAGATACAACCGAATACCCAGCTAGCTAGGTATTGGGTATTGAATATAGAGCTGCAGTCGTATTCCCAGCTGGCTAGGAATTGGGTATTCGAAATATCAATGCAGAGTTTGAATATCGTGCTAGACCTGAATACCTATCTGGCTGGGAATTGGGTATTCGAAATACATTCTGTAAAGAAACTATTCAAAGCAGATTTGAATATCGAGCTAGACCTGAATACCCAGCTGGCTGGGAATTGGGTATTCAAAATATTTTTATTATTTGAACAATTCAACGCAGAGTTTGAATATCGAGCTAGACCTGAATACCGAGCTGGCTGGGAATTGGGTATTCAAAATATTTTTATTATTTGAACAATTCAAAGCAGATTTGAATATCGAGCTAGACCTGAATACCCAGCTGGCTGGGAATTGGGTATTCAAAATATTTTTATTATTTGAACAATTCAACGCAGAGTTTGAATATCGAGCTAGACCTGAATACCTATCTGGCTGGGAATTGGGTATTCGAAATATTTTCTGTAAAAATACTATTAAACGCAGAGTTTGAATATCGACCTAGAGCCGAATACCTATCTGGCTGGGAATTGGGTATTCAAAATATTTTTTTTAATAGAAAACTTTTAAGCAGAGTTTGAATATCGAGCTATACCTGAATACCTATCTGGCTGGGAATTGGGTATTCGAAATTTTTTTCTTATAGAAACAATTAAACGCAGATTCTGAATATCGAGCTAGACCTGAATACCGAGCTGGCTGGGAATTGGGTATTCGAAATATTTTCTGTAAAAATACTTTTAAACGCAGAGTTTGAATATCGAGCTAGAGCCGAATACCTATCTGGCTGGGAATTGGGGTATTCGAAAAAAAAAATTTTAATAGAAACTTTTTAAGCAAAGTTTGAATATCGACCTATAGCCGAATACCTATCTGGCTGGGAATTGGGTATTCAAAATATTTTTTTTAATAGAAACTTTTTAAGCAGAGTTTGAATATCGAGCTAGACCTGAATACCTATCTGGCTGGGAATTGGGTATTCGAATTTTTTTCTTATAGAAACAATTAAACGCAGATTCTGAATATCGAGCTAGACCTGAATACCGAGCTGGCTGGGAATTGGGTATTCAAAATATTTTTATTATTTGAACAATTCAACGCAGAGTTTGAATATCGTGCTAGACCTGAATACCTATCTGGCTGGGAATTGGGTATTCGAAATACATTCTGTAAAGAAACTATTCAAAGCAGAGTTTGAATATCGAGCTAGACCTGAATACCCAGCTGGCTGGGAATTGGGTATTCAAAATATTTTTATTATTTGAACAATTCAACGCAGAGTTTGAATATCGAGCTAGACCTGAATACCGAGCTGGCTGGGAATTGGGTATTCGAAATATTTTCTGTAAAAATACTATTAAACGCATAGTTTGAATATCGACCTAGAGCCGAATACCTATCTGGCTGGGAATTGGGTATTCGAAATATTTTCTGTAAAAATACTTTTAAACGCAGAGTTTGAATATCGAGCTAGAGCCGAATACCTATCTGGCTGGGAATTGGGTATTCGAAAAAAAAAGTTTTAATAGAAACTTTTTAAGCAGAGTTTGAATATCGACCTAGAGCCGAATACCTATCTGGCTGGGAATTAGGTATTCAGAGTTTGAATATCGAGCTAGACCTGAATACCTATCTGGCTGGGAATTGGGTATTCGAAAAAAAATTCTTATAGAAACAATTAAACGCAGATTCTGAATATCGAGCTAGACCTGAATACCGAGCTGGCTGGGAATTGGGTATTCAAAATATTTTCTGTAAAAATACTTTTAAACGCAGAGTTTGAATATCGAGCTAGAGCCGAATACCGAGCTGGCAGGGAATTGGGTATTCGAAAAATTTTTTTAATTGAAACTTTTTAAGCAGAGTTTGAATATCGACCTAGAGCCGAATACCTATCTGGCTGGGAATTGGGTATTCAAAATACTTTTTTAATAGAAACTTTTTAAGCAGAGTTTGAATATCGAGCTAGACCTGAATACCTATCTGGCTGGGAATTGGGTATTCGAAAAAAAATTCTTATAGAAACAGTTAAACGCAGATCCTGAATATCGAGCTAGACCTGAATACAGAGCTGGCTGGGAATTGGGTATTCGAAATATTTTCTGTAAAAATACTTTTAAACGCAGAGTTTGAATATCGAGCTAGAGCCGAATACCTATCTGGCTGGGAATTGGGTATTCGAATGTTTTTTCTTTAATAGAAACTTTTTAAGCAGAGTTTGAATATCGACCTAGAGCCTAATACCTAGCTGGCTGGGAATTGGGTATTCAAAATACTTTTTTTAATTGAAACTTTTTAAGCAGAGTTTGAATATCGAGCTAGACCTGAATACCTATCTGGCTGGGAATTGGGTATTCGAAAAAAAATTCTTATAGAAACAATTAAACGCAGATTCTGAATATCGAGCTAGACCTGAATACCGTGCTGGCTGGGAATTGGGTATTCGAAATATTTTCTGTAAAAATACTTTTAAACGCAGAGTTTGAATATCGAGCTAGAGCCGAATACCTATCTGGCTGGGAATTGGGTATTCGAAATATTTGCATATCCTACATACGGACAAATACATTGCCATGCCATTGCGGGCATAAAAAAAAATGTTGACTTATCGTCATATTGTTTTATTATCCATAAGAAATTGTTGCCGACGGAGTCCGAATTATTTTTGCGATTAATTTAAGCATTTTAGGTGGGTATTTTGATCGGCATGCAGAATAATGCAGACTCTATTTCCGACGGAAATAGAATGTTATAGACGGTGCAGCCGTTAGAGATCTCAATAAATATGCCGACGGAATGTTAATTTTGCAGACGAAGACTAAAATGTGTTTTACCAACAGTGGATTGAATAGTATTGCCGACGGAAACCGGAAATGTATTGCCGACGGATAATGTAAAATTTTGCCGACAGTGAATTCAACAGTTTGCCTAGACTTGAAACGTGTTGCCGACTATGAATTAAATAATTGATAAATTCTGTGATACCTTTGGCGACAGTGACATTTTTGATTATGACGGATCATTGACGAATGTTGCCGACGGATACTTTAATTAAGCATTTTAGGTGGGTATTTTGATCGGCATGCAGAATAATGCAGACTCTATTTCCGACGGAAATAGAATGTTATAGACGGTGCAGCCGTTAGAGATCTCAATAAATATGCCGACGGAGTGTTAATTTTGCAGACGAACCTGTTTGTTCCTTTTAGTGTTAGTGTACTCAAGACAAAAGTGCTTATTGTCTGTTGTACCTTGAGCACAGCGCTGTCAGGCTGGTGTTGCTTTAAGTTCCAAATCGCCATAAATAGTTTTTAAAGATAACACTGCATATGCCCCATATCTTCCTTGATTAGTTTGCAACAAAATATTTCCCTTCAAAAATAAGATTGTAAGTGATCGATTTTCAAATTAGGGATGGGTGTAGGGATGACCCTGCATGAATGTAGGGCACTAGATCTCCCTAGTTATGTCCCGCCCGGCGCATACTTAGACCGCGTGCTACACAAAGGGTGCGGAGACTTAGCATGTATTTGGGTTGGAGAGAAAGGCGAGTTTGTACTATTTGTGGTTACTATGTACGGAAGAGGATATCCACCAATATTCTTATTACTATTTCTAACTTTCAATACATGGATTAGTTACATCTAATGTCAATTTGTAGATTGCAACATCGCGCATGCTAAATACCGCTATCTAATTACATCCTAAATTTTATAAACTAGTATCACATGAAAATGTTCACATTTCAACATTACATTTGAACAATTTCACATTTCCTGCATATACAAATTACAAATCGCTGGGAGAATCACGAATACATTTTACATTTCTTGAATCTAATTTACAAGTTACTAATCTAGAGGCGCAAATTTAAAATGTACAGTGCATAACACCAGTTCGACAATAGGACGCAAAGGGCGCTTCTAACACGGGAATGTCAATCTACAAACAGAATGTACAGCTTCAATTCGTCCGCGTTCGTCTGTATTTCCAAGTTGTGAGTTTCTTACTGACAGAATCAGACACACGTATTATTTTTGTGCTATACAATTTTAGGGATATTATTCTGTAATTAAATGGGGATCATGATTTGACTACTTATACATATATCATTCGTGACATGTACTGTAGACATGCACCAATAAAAGTCGGTCCATATTTACACGTCTCTACTTTTTCCTCAAACTGTATGAATCGGTTCAAACAGTGTTCGCATAATTTTATCTCTCAGGTCAGAATCTGACAGCCCCTACACAACCGCCCCACCCCCCAATCCCCTATCAACCTCTCTGACCCCACCCGTTTTCATTTAACTGCATAAAACTGCATATATCCAAATTTAACCGGAGTGATCCGAGCTGGCAAAATTCCGTTACCGGTACAAAGTATTGAGTTCGAACCCAAGACCTCCTCCGTAATCAGGTGCTCTACCACCTGGTCTACCTGGGCAGAGAGCTTTTAACCTTCCTTATATTAAGCCAAGCATCAACAGAACTACCAGTACCAAGCCTTTTCCTGCTCCACAGGGTTCTCTGAAGAACCCATTCTGACGCCACTAAAAAAGCTGGAAAAATCCTATTACCGAGGGCGGGGGTCGAACCCAAGACCTCCTGCTCTTGAGGCAGGTGTTCTAGCAACTGTGCTACATTATCACCTGACTCTGGGGAAAGCATGTTCACTACATCACGTACCCCTGTTGATGTAGTTCAATTTCAATGCACTGTAAATCCGAATGCGAATGTGTTAGTATGTTCATCTGGAAAAGTCCGATACGTATATTAAATTGGATTGAATGTAGTTTTAAGAAATCAAAGACTTAAATGGTAAAATTACTTGCAGAATTATAAAACATTCATTAATAACTACTTTAGGCAAAAGACAACGCGTTTTATTTGATGCCAAATAACGTTGGCTGTTTTTTATTGTATCTCTTTTGAAGAATCATTTATGATTCCGTTCTATATTTATTTATGTGGTACCGACAGCTAGCGTCTGAAGGTTGTCAGTTCTTAACTTATACATTAGTAATTTGTGACTTGAGAATTGTGACTTTGAGTTTTGTAACTTGTAAAATGTAAGCGAACATAAAATGTGTGACCTGATAAGTGAGACTTGAGATTTGTAATTTCCAAATTGAATACGAGAAATAGATACAGGTAAAAACGAAGGTGTTTATGCAAAGCTAGGTAACCAGCTCAAACTCGATATTCAAACTCGGCGATTAATAGTCCCTACACTAAAAATATTTCGAATACCTAATTCCCAGCTGGTTATTCAGGCCTAGCTCGATATTGACACTCTGCTTGAATAGTTTCTATACTAAAAATATTTCGAATACCCAATTCCCAGCAAGCTCGGTATTCAGGTCTAGCTCGATATTCAAAATATGCGTTCAATTGTTCCTAGAATAAAAATATTTTGAATACCCAATTCCCAGCCAGCTAGGTATTCAGGTCTAGCTCGATATTCAAACTCTGCTTAAAATGTTTCTATTAAAAAAATATGTCGAATACCCAATGCCCAGCCAGTTAGGTATTCAGGTCTAGCTCGATGTTCAGAATCTGCGTTTAATTGTTTCTATAAGAAAAAAAAATTTGAATACCCAATTCCCAGCCAGCTATGTATTCAGGTCTAGCTCGATATTCAAAATATGCGTTCAATTGTTCCTAGAATAAAAATATTTTGAATACCCAATTCCCAGCCAGCTAGGTATTCAGGTCTAGCTTGATATTCAAACTCTGCTTAAAAAGTTTCTTTTAAAAAAAAAATATGTCGAATACCCAATTCCCAGCCAGATAGGTATTCGGCTCTAGCTCGATATTCAAACTCTGCGTTTAATAGTATTTTTAACAGAAAATATTTCGAATACCCAATTCCCAGCCAGCTCGGTATTCAGGTCTAGCTCGATATTCAGAATCTGCGTTTAATTGTTTTTATAAGAAATTTTTTTCGAATACCCAATTCCCAGCCAGATAGGCATTCAGGTCTAGCTCGATATTCAAAATATGCGTTCAATTGTTCCTAGAATAAAAATATTTTGAATACCCAATTCCCAGCCAGCTAGGTATTCAGGTCTAGCTCGATATTCAAACTCTGCTTAAAAAGTTTCTTTTAAAAAAAAATATGTCGAATACCCAATTCCCAGCCAGATAGGTATTCGGCTCTAGCTCGATATTCAAACTCTGCGTTTAATAGTATTTTTTACAGAAAATATTTCGAATACCCAATTCCCAGCCAGCTCGGTATTCAGGTCTAGCTCGATATTCAGAATCTGCGTTTAATTATTTCTATAAGAAAAAAATTTCGAATACCCAATTCCCAGCCAGATAGGTATTCAGGTGTAGCTCGATATTCAAACTCTGCTTAAAAAGTTTCAATTGAATAAAGTATTTTGAATACCTAATTCCCAGCCAGATAGGTATTCGGCTCTAGGTCGATATTCAAACTCTGCTTAAAAAGTTTCTATTAAAAAAAAAAATCGAATACCCAATTCCCAGCCAGATAGGTATTCGGCTCTAGCTCGATATTCAAACTCTGCGTTTAAAAGTATTTTTACAGAAAATATTTCGAATACCCAATTCCCAGCCAGCTCTGTATTCAGGTCTAGCTCGATATTCAGAATCTGCGTTTAACTGTTTCTATAAGAATTTTTTTTCGAATACCCAATTCCCAGCCAGATAGGTATTCAGGTCTAGCTCGATATTCAAACTCTGCTTAAAAAGTTTCAATTAAAAAAAATTTTTTCGAATACCCAATTCCCAGCCAGATAGGTATTCGGCTCTAGCTCGATATTCAAACTCTGCGTTTAAAAGTATTTTTACAGAAAATATTTCGAATACCCAATTCCCAGCCAGATAGGTATTCGGCTCTAGGTCGATATTCAAACTATGCGTTTAATAGTATTTTTACAGAAAATATTTCGAATACCCAATTCCCAGCCAGCTCGGTATTCAGGTCTAGCTCGATATTCAAACTCTGCGTTGAATTGTTCAAATAATAAAAATATTTTGAATACCCAATTCCCAGCCAGCTGGGTATTCAGGTCTAGCTCGATATTCAAACTCTGCTTTGAATAGTTTCTTTACAGAATGTATTTCGAATACCCAATTCCCAGCCAGATAGGTATTCAGGTCTAGCACGATATTCAAACTCTGCGTTGAATTGTTCAAATAATAAAAATATTTTGAATACCCAATTCCCAGCCAGCTGGGTATTCAGGTCTAGCTCGATATTCAAACTCTGCTTTGAATAGTTTCTTTACAGAATGTATTTCGAATACCCAATTCCCAGCCAGATAGGTATTCAGGTCTAGCTCGATATTCAAACTCTGCGTTGAATTGTTCAAATAATAAAAATATTTTGAATACCCAATTCCCAGCCAGCTGGGTATTCAGGTCTAGCTCGATATTCAAATCTGCTTTGAATAGTTTCTTTACAGAATGTATTTCGAATACCCAATTCCCAGCCAGATAGGTATTCAGGTCTAGCACGATATTCAAACTCTGCATTGATATTTCGAATACCCAATTCCTAGCCAGCTCGGAATACGACCGCAGCTCTATATTCAATACCCAATACCTAGCTAGCTGGGTATTCGGTTGTATCTAGGAATTCGCGAATACCCAATTCCTAGCTGGCTGGGTATTCGGTTGTATCTGGATATTGAATACCCAATACCCAATTCCCAATTCCCAGCCAACTTCACAAACCTTCGCTGCACAGTATCGACAAAAATGTCGGCTAATCCCAATCCCATAGCAACGATATTTTGTCATATTTTCAGACATAATATTTCTACTTCCTCGTTGCACGCTGTTGTTAGTAGCAAATAGTAGATTCTAATTTGCATAAATTATGCAAAAAATCCCGTATATTAATATAATACAACTGCACTTGTAGTCTGGGTCTCGGCATCTATCAGTTACAGAATAGCTCGTGCCAAACAATCTCGCGCTAAGTGAATTTCGTATCAATACTCGCCCCATATATACACACATTCCGTTTAGTGTATCTACTGCGATAGAGAATACACGTGTCATTCACCGAGAGCTGTCACAAAAGATAATCTGATGTATTGTGTGGACTATTTACTCAAAGAAAAATGACCAGCACTGGCCAGTCACCAGTACGGTTTTGTTATACAATAAATACAGATAAATACAGACGCATGCAAATATCAAGTTATCCAGTCAAAAGATTAATATCAAATGTAAATGTAAACTATCTCAGAGAAGTAACCATGATCATGTATATGAAAAAATACTTCCTGGAGGTTATGGCTGTTTGACTAAAGTTAATACATCACAAAAAGAACGAACCTGTGTATGACACAAGCCTTGTCATTGACGAATCACGGACAAATGCCCTCCCGGACATATCCCCTACTGCCATTTTTTCCACCCCGGACATAACCCCTCCCGTTGTTTTGCCATCCCCTTCCGTTGTTTTGCCACCCGGACATATCCTCTCCCGTGGGTTTGCCACCCCGGACATATCCCTTCCCACCTTTTTACCACTCCGGACATATCCCCTCCCGTATTGATTTAAATCATTTGTTTTAAGTTTATTTTTGCAACACATATGACACATGTACAATGTACAGACGTGAGGGGATATGTCCGGGGTGGCAAAAATACGGGAGGGGGTATGTCCGGGGTGGCAAAACTACGGGAGGGGATATGTCGGGGGTGGCAAAACTACGGGAGGGGATATGTCCGGGGTGACAAAGTACGGGAGGGGATATGTCCAGGGTAGAGAAAACTTCGGGAGAGGATATGTCCGGGGTAGAGAAAACTACGGGAGATGATATGTCCGGGGTAGAGAAAACTACGGGAGAGGATATGTACGGGGTAGAGAAAATTACGGGAGGGGATATGTCCGGGGTAGAGAAAACTACGGGAGAGGATATGTCCGGGGGCGCAAAACTACGGGAGGGGATATGTCCGGGATGGAAAAACTACGGGAAGGGATATGTCCGGTGTAGAGAAAACTACGGGAGAGGATATGTCCGGGGTGGCAAAACTACGGGAAAGGATATGTTCGGGATAGAGAAAACTTCGGGAGGGGATATGTCCGGGGTGGCAAAACTACGGGAGAGGATTTGTCCGGGGTAGAGAAAACTACGGGAGATGATATGTCCGGAGTAGATAAAAACTACGGGGGGGCAAAACTACGGGAGATGATATGTCCGGGGTAGAGAAAACTACGGGAGAGGATATGTCCAGGGTAGAGAAAACTACGGGAGAGGATATGTCCGGGGTAGAGGAAACTACGGGAGAGGATATGGCCGGGTTGGAGAAAACTACGGGAGGGGATATATCTGGGGTAGAGAAAACTACTGGAGGGGATATGTCCGGGGTAGATAAAACTACGGGAGGGGATATGTCCGGGGTGGCAAAACTACTGGAGAGGATATGTACGGGGTAGAGAAAACTACGGGAGGGGATATGTCCGGGGTAGAGAAAACTACAGGAAAGGATATGTCCGGGGTAGAGAAAACTACGTGAGGGGATATGTCCGGTGTAGAGAAAACTACGGGAGAGGATATGTCCGGGGTGGCAAACTACGGGAGAGGATAAAACGGGGTAGAGAAATCTACGGGAGGGGATATGTCCGGGGTAGAGACAACTACGGGAGGGGATATGGCCTGGATGGAGAAAACTACAGGAGAGGATATGTCCGGGGTAGATAAAACTACGGGAGAGGATATGTCCGGGATGGCAAACTACGGGAGAGGATATGTACGGGGCAGAGAAAACTACGGGAGGGGAAATGTCCGGGGTAGAGAAGACTACGGGAGAGGATATGGCCGGGTTGGAGAAAACTACGGGAGGGGATTTATCCGGGGTAGAGAAAACTACGGGAGGGGATATGTCCGGGGTAGATAAAACTACGGGAGAGGATATGGCCGGGTTGGAGAAAACTACGGGAGAGGATTTGTTCGGGGTGGAGAAAAGTACGGGAGAGGATATGTCCGGGATGGCAAACTACGGGAGAGGATATGTACGGGGTAGAGAAAACTACGGGAGGGGATATGTACGGGGTAGAGAAAACTACGGGAGGGGATATGTCCGGGGTAGAGAAGACTACGGGAGAGGATATGGTCGGGTTGGAGAAAACTACGGGAGGGGATTTGTCCGGGGTAGAGAAAACTACGGGAGGGGATATGTCCGGGGTAGATAAAACTACGGGAGAGGATATGTCCGGGGTGGCAAACTACGGAAGAGGATATGTACGGGGTAGAGAAAACTACGGGAGGGGATATATCCGGGGTAGAGAAAACTACGGGAGGGGATATGGCCTGGATGGAAAAACCATGGGAGGGGATATGTCCGGGGTGGCAAAACCAATGGAGGGGATATGTCCGGGGTGGCAAAAATGGCAGGAGGGATATGTCCGGGAGGGGATTTGTCCGTACACCGTCATTGACAGAAGTAAGTTAGGATATGGTTGATCGTACTTAGCAGGTAGAACATAGATGAACTTCGCAACTAATATCGGTTTGAATACTTAACACTTCTACTGACATATTTCAATTTTGGTTAAGACGTTCTTGTTTATCTCTCATTAAAGAAAATTAACTTTTAAAAACACACATCGAATAGCTTATATTACGTGCCCTTGCATTGTCAAGTCTTAAGCGTCAGGACATTTTTGGTTGTGTTGAGAAAGGGCCTATTTTATTTAGATACGACCATCAGAATTCAGGAGACAGACCAACGTGTGGCGCCATCATGCTGTGAGTGTGGCGGATCAGAAGCAGATTGCCTGTTCCATCTGGTCAATACAAGGGCTTGAACCTGTTCCTAATATAGATGATTGTTGTTTATAACATGAATTTGAAATTTTCCTTGTTTTTTTTTTTTAAATCTTTTTTGACCTCTTTGTCTTGATAGTTTCCACAATTAAATTGCCTCTTCCACAGGAGGAAGTATAATATGATGAAGTAATGATTTACACAAATAAAAAATTTTAGTGGCACAATAGAAGTCAACAGAGAGTAATAGGCATTACATAATTATTTAAATATAAATGAAAGATAGCAGTAAGTACATGTATACATTTATTTATAACCAAAAGAGGAAAGAAGAAAAAACACATTAAAATCATCCTAAGGAGGCGGGTGGGGTGGAGTGGGGGCTCCATGTTGTACTTTTTACAAATAAAATGGGGTTGTTTCATGCGTTGAAATTTTGGTCATTAACCATGTTTAATGAATATTAAAGTCTGTGGCTTGAAATTGTGTAAGAACCATATTATAAGTTTGTTTGTATTGCATTTTACGACGATGTACAATAAATAAGTCAAAATATAATTACGACCTGGTCTGTTGTTTCCATTCGAACCTCTTCCCTAACGTCCAAAGAAAATTCATTACAGTAAAATCTAGTTCTTTTCAATTTGACATTTTATATTCTAATCAACAACCTGCACAACGTATTGTTTGTGGGAAACACACACGTGGTATCAATCCGTTTTGTTTATCCGTGCCGCTTCTAACTCAAGTTCATTTGTCTCTTGTAACGATATTCACTTATTGAAGCAGGCAACTATCTCCTTTGTTTAGTTAATATGATTCCCTCTTTACTATGCTTTTAATAATAATAAAACATATTTGTCGCAGATCTAGTTTATTTAAAATAATTTTGTTTAGGTTTTGGCATAGTTTTCTTAAATTGAGTTTTTAACGTTGCGGTCTGTTGTTTGTTAGTCGTTATTTTTTTAGTTTTATGTTTTTCTCGCATATAGGCAGAAGCCGTCATTCACACTGGTGTAAATGTATTGATAAATGAGGCTATAAAAATCATGTGAATAGTAATGCATGTCAACTAAACCAAAGCGCTGAAAAGGTATAAGTTTGTGTTGATGACGATGAAGATTTTATTGCCGTTGTTGCTGTTATCTTTCTGTGTAATAAATGATAATAATGTCAAGGCTGTTGTGTACGAAGTGGATGGTGTTTTTGTTAATGATGATGTAAATATTAATGCCGATTCCACTGCTGGCATCAATTCTGATGTTAATGACAATTAAGATGACAACATTGCTGGTGCATGGCACTGGGATGGTTATGACGATATTGTAATGCTGCAACTTTTAGTGCAGATAATGCTTATGTAGTTGTTGCTGCTGTATGATCTAGTTAAACACCGACTGTATTTGTTCGCTGTGGCTGTTTATGGCTTAAGACAACAAAAACAGATATGGGAAGTAAAGCTTCACATTCAAAGATTAGCAGCCAGATGTTTCCACCATCATCAGATAACGTAAGAAAGGCTTTCAGCAAAAAGTATTTTTCTAGTTGTGTTTCATTTTTCAAAAACACGATCGGCACCTAAACTTTATATGTGACAGCCACTTATATATTTATTTTATGTATTGATTTGCTCCGTTTCAGGCTGGGATCAGGAGTGACCAGCTAATGATCGCCCTGGAACCGGAAGCAGCATCGGTCTTCTGCATGCACCTGACACGGAAACGGTTAAATGATAGTACCTATGACGTTCTGGTAGACATAGGTTTCCAAGACGGTTCCAAATACCTCGTTGTTGATATGGGGGGTCAGTCGTATAAACTTTCTTGTCATACGTTAACAATAGCATGATAACACAATGTTCACCTTATCAAAGACAGTTTAAATGGCCTGTAGTTTAATAAAATACTCAAAATGTATTTAGTTTAGTGTTAGCCAAAAAAGACGAAGCTTAATGGAAGCAAAGCAATGCAAAGTCTACGTTTTAGTATGGCCTCACAAACACAATACTACTAGAAGTATACTTAGGACTTATGTCACAAGTTATTGAAGAAAATAATCGATGGTTGCAGAGAATGATAATGATGGAATGGAATGGGATTTGCGGCATCTTTGCCGATACTGTGCAGCGACATTTCTATCATTATATCACAGGGGCACTTATGAGGAGCCCAGGGACTGAACCCGGCCGGTCCATTATACTGACACCGACGAGTCAAGCGTAATGCTGTCCCCTTAGCCCTGAGCGTTAGGAGGGAAGCCACTACTACCATCTTTAAAATCTTTGGTTTGACCCGGCCGGGGTTCGAACTCGCGACCTCCCGATCCGCAAACCGACGCGCTATCGCGGCCGGCGGGATAATGATGATGATGATGATGATGATGATGATGATGATGATGATGATGATGATGATTATAATGATGATGCTGATAAAGTTTTTTTCTCTCTAGGCGGTACCGTTGACATTGCTTTACATCAAGTAGTAAATGAAACTACCATTCGTGAGCTGGTGCCGCCTTGCGGGGGACATTGGGGTGGTACGACTGTAGACGATAACTTTTTAGAGTTTATTAAAGGCATCGTAGGTATGTATGGTATTTTCAATGCAGCTTAAATATGCGAGTCACAGTTATTCAGCTGCCTTAGTGCACAGTATAGGTTGTGGGTCTTTATCTTAAATATCTGCAGAGGTTGGCCTATCTTTACACCTAGACACCAAATGTTCTGCCATCAATGTGGAACTTTTTAAAAGATTTACAATGCTTTTGTTTCAACATAAACGGCATTTACTCGAATTAGATATATTTACACACAACGAATGTCTGTTCAATATTTGTTATGATAATACGCATTTTTTCTGTTTAGGAGGTGAAGTTTTTCAAACGTTCACAAATAAAGAACATGAGGATTTGATGGATCTGTACAGAGACTTTGAAGTCAAAAAGCGAAAGTATGACGGTAAAGCCAAGACTGTGAGAATTAACGTTCCACCTTCCCTCTTACGATGGTTGGAGAAGATGTATCCGGCAAAAAGCGTCGAAGAAGAAATCGAAAGAGATAGTGCACTGAAAGGAAAGGTGGTCTGGAACGGTGACAAATTAAAGGTTGATTCTAGTATATGTACAAGATTCTTCGATAAGTCCGTCAACAGCACAATAAACGAAATCGACAAAGTTGTAAGAACTGTACCCGATGTTCAGACCATTCTACTGGTTGGTGGTTGTGCCGAGTCCCCGCTGATTCATAACAAAATAACAGAAAAATTCCGCAACAAAAAAGTGATTGTACTGAGGGATGCTGATCTCGCTGTTCTGAAGGGAGCAGTAATTTACGGGCACTTACCTACCACCATCGTTTCCAGGGTGGCTAAACATACTTACGGTATAAGCGTCTTCAGGGACTTTGTACCAGGTGAACACTCAAAAGATAAATTGAGTTTCGCTGGAGCCAAGCGGAAATGCAAAGACGTATTTGCCGTTCATGTAGAAAAAGGTCAAGAACTGAGAGTGGGTGAAGTGCAGTCATCACGGCGATATACAAGACTGGAGCGAGAACAAACGTCGCTTATCTTCGATTTCTACACATCGGAGACAAAGAACCCTAAGTACGTCACAGACCCTGGTTGTGCTCTGCTAGGTCAGTTGGAGGTGGAGCTGCAGCCGAGATCTAAAGGCATTGTTGTCTCTCTCATATTCGGAGGTACAGAGCTGGTAGCCGAGGGCATTGATGAAGTGACCAAGCAGAAAACGGTTGCAAGATTCAAATTCCTTCTAGAATAGAAATTAAAACAATGTTCACCCATACTATATCTTGGAAAAGATATATCTTGCGAAAATGTAGCAGGTTGCATGACGCTTTACAAATCGGCCAATTATTCAACTGTATCCACTGCCTGTCCGACAAGATGATACAAAGAGAGTAGAACAGGGATTCTCCAAATAATGGTTCTGAC
The DNA here is from genome assembly GCA_007844125.1 of Sinonovacula constricta. Lineage (NCBI taxonomy): Eukaryota > Metazoa > Mollusca > Bivalvia > Cardiida > Solecurtidae > Sinonovacula > Sinonovacula constricta. The sequence continues at coordinate 52,883,050 of CM017558.1, forward strand.
ATGTAAAACAATATGAGTACAGTTTCTGTATCTCTTTCTATTGGCGTATTGGATGCGGTCTTATTTATCCGCCACCAGGGTAACCACTGACATAAATAGGGCGTGATGCTCGAGTGAAACATAAATGATGGACATAACAGAAGTTAATTATGAACGGTGATTGTGGTAGAAAGCCACTCTGCATATATTATTAGATTAAATATTAATACAGGACCCCACACAGATACCATAGAACTTGTTACATTGCGTTAAAGAAACGTGACACTGTCGGAAGATTAGACGGGTGGTCATCTGTAAAAGATTTATTTTATCCTTATGGTTTGAGTTACATGTGGATTAACCTTTGTGCAGGTGAAGCATTTTAGAATTCTTTGGACAAACGTTGCGTGATAGTTAAACACCAAAAATGGATTGAAAGTATCAAGAATTCTTCTAGTTTCTTCTCATTGTGACACTTATGAACATCTCAAAACATTGTTAAACCACGAATGATACATACATAATTAATTAATTATTCCATTAACCGGTTCTCAAGTTTTCGCAATTCTCACACACTATTCTAGAAATTGAAAGTGAAGAAATAGAAAGAGTTACAAGCAAATTATCTCTTTAGTTGGTATAAATGTGCTGGTGATTGTTATCCTTTCTATTAACTTATAAAGTCCATAATAGGTAAATAAGAAAAGGTCCTATCAACATTTTCACAGATATTTAAATTTTATCTACCAGTAGACAAAGGCGAACAAGGTAAATGTTAATGTGACAAAAACACAGAGACGAGACATAACACACATAAAGAAAAACCATCAGTTACCGCCTTGGAACGGTCAATCGGCAAAAGGGCAGACTGGGGTGCTTAAACCTGGTTTGTGGAGCGCTCCAACCTCGCACTTCCTGAAGGTTTTTCTAGCAAACAAACAGTGTAAATAACAACATCCCATCAAAGTGAAACAACTAACAGTAAGCACCTGCATCGGGAGTTAAAACAGATACATTGATTAAGACACTAAGCCAATTAGGTATTAGTTATTATTAATAACACTTCTGTTTCTTTTATTAATTATTATTAGTGTAGACACAAATATAGACACAACTATTTTGTATTTTGGAACGGGCGCCTGTGTTTACAAATGTATAATATTTGTGTATACATGAGTGATTTTTCTTTTTTTAAATATTGCAATAGTAAGTTTTGTCTTTAACATTGCTGGGACTTTATATATTTTCGTCAGTTTTCTTTTTTTATTAATTGTTCCTTCATGCAAGGGGTGCCGTTTGAGTGTTGCACATGTGCCTGTGTGTGCGAGTGCATGCGTGTGCATGTGTGTTTGTGAGCATGTGTTTTAGTGTGTATGTTATTGTGTGCATGTGGTGATCTATGCGTTTGACCGCTGAGTTTGGTATATGTCTTTTATTTAGTATTTTTGTGTTTATTTTATCGTATTTTTATGTATTTGTATGCTAATTTTATAATTATGTTTTAAATGTTCGATTTATAAATAATTGAATTTTTCAATTTCATGATAAAATCACAATAGGTATATATACATATATATATATATATTGTTATTTTTAATGTTATAAAAGTAGATTAGTATTTTGTATATGTATAAATATGCAGTGTGATGTTTTTTTCCAGCAATAAGAATGTTTAGTTTTTTGCTATGGGTGAAAAAAAGAAAGAAAAATACTGATCAAAGTAGTTGATTTTACTGCTGCAAATGATTATGATGAACGAATGATGAATGATGCCGTTGAATGCTGCGGCTGATTATGAAGATGATGATGATGATGATGATGATGATGATGATGATGATGATAAAATGCATCACCATGAATAAAAAAACACTTTTGCGTAACTATAAACTAGTCACAACATTCTGTCAAAGAGACACCTAGCCTTTACCACAGATTCGATATCAATAGTACGGTATATATATTAGTAGTCGATTACATGGTCTTCCTATTTGAATAGTGATAAAAAGTGATAATACAATGCACGAAAGCACAGAACCACAAGAACCATGAAATCTTATCACCTCTCCTCTCCTTCGTTTTTATAGCTTCAACACGAATAATGTTGGATATTTTTCAAACACAACCAAAACGGTTGCTGGACCTGGTAGCGCATTCAAAGAGTCTCGGCTCCGGGCAAGGAAGGCCCGGGGTGCTGACTAAAGACATTAAAAATTGTAGTCATATAAAACATCTATCTTGCTATAGCTGAAGCAAGTATAAGTGTAGTTCCACGACTATTAAGTGCGCTGTTGGGACTATATTTCATGTTTAGAATTATTATTTAACCGTTAAACTGATTCAATCTTTTTTTCTCTTATATATGTTAAACATTTGTTCACTGCCGCGGCCATGCTTCAGTCTGAAAAGAGACTTTATGTAAAAGGACAAGGTATTAAAGAATGACGCTTATTAGTAGCACTTACAAATCTACTTAAAGTTTTATTCATACTGTTGTTGTTGTTTTTTCATCCCAATCGTTAGTTAGAATATACCTCTCCACATATGCTTGCATAAGTTAGGTATTGAAAACGGTTAATACAGATATGTGGTCGGAGTTTTAAGGCTTACACAGATTGACCAGTTTCCCAATCGGCCATTTTTTAGGTATCACGTGTCACTGCAAATCGAAAACATGGCCATACGTGTCAGGTCCCCATATCCGCTTATAGAAATATCCGCTAAATAATCAAAAAGAATTTCCCTTTTTGAAACACTCGAAGCTAAGAACGCCGCATAAAGTAAATCCTTAGATGTATTATAAAAGAGCCATATGATTCTTTAGCGATCCTAAATACGTTTCCTGTCAGCACAGAACTAAACACATATGCGTGTGTCTTTTGGTAAACAGCACTGTATGGGTTTGTGTCATAAAACGGGCAAGAAAAAAGTGCTCCGTAACGGGATCAGCTGTTATGTTTGTATTCCTAACCAATCAAAGTGATATGCGTGTCATATGGCACCCCTTACCCAACCGACCTCCCACCGGTTACATCAAGTACACTCGATAACAGTAATTAAAACTAATTTAATAAAACATGTGACAACGTACAGTACTCGTTGTAGAACACAAGACATACCTAAACGTTTTATAGTTTCTAATTATCGACCACACAAATATTCTGTACAAAAATGTTTTCTGAGCAATATACATTAAGTGGAAGGTATGACACCTATTCAAACATATTTTGTCAAAGTGTTAAATCTATAGTAAAATATCAAATAAGCAAATATATATGGGAATACAGGAAGTGATAATACGTTTACGCGAGTGAGAAAGTAAACGCTTTGTCTTTGAATCAATCAACACGGTTCATCAAAGATAACAGCTACATCATTTCCACTCATTGCGTGTAAGGACTTCTGTCAGCAGAACGAGGACTCGACGAGTTATGCGCTCTTTACAACTTTTATTCATGTTTCTTTAAGACGTAAAGCAAAGCGCTTCTCTGAAATACACAAGTTAATACATTCTCACTAACAAATTGTTAAAGAAAAGGCGATATAAACAAAATGTCTATTTAGGAAAATATTAACAAATCCATGCATAAGCAATTACACATACAACTTAAAATACATGATATTCTCTCTTTTAACCATTCACACAAGACACAAGGACGAAATGAAAGTTCTAAAAACGTCGGATATGATTTGTAAAGTATATTTAGACAAAAGGTTAATAGTTTTAATGGTTTTATTAAACCGACTCTGAAAGTCTGAAAAATGCGAAGACATAAACTTTGAGCAACATAACTGGCTCGAATCCTTTTAAAAAATGACGAAACAGGCAAACACATATTTCCCTTCGAGCTGGACCATACAATGAAGTTAAATTACTTTTGTAGCTCCGTTTTCCCATCGATCGCCATTTACATATATTGGAAAAGGAAATAATAATAATGAACAATCTTGTTATCTTAGCGCAGTTTTTCAGCAAACAGCCATTGCAGATTCGCCGAATTTTATGCTTAAAAAACATATATTAATATTGCCTGAATTTAGATTTCTGTTAGACCTGCGTTCGAGAACGCGTTGCCCATAAAAACTTGTCTTATAAAAACTATCAAAATTTTCAGTGGAGCCTTCAATTAATGGTGCGAGAAACAAAACAGTACTGATTTGCCGCAAAGGCTTTACTATTAATACAACTATTTGTAAAAATTTTAGAACAAACAAAATAACTAAGCCTCATCAAATTTAGATGTTTTCTCAAAACTGTACATTTGGGGTTTTGACACATTAACCAAGCAACGCGTTTTTTTTAAAACTTGGACCAAAATATAACAGATTGTGCACACGTCGTCAAACTACCGCCATCTAGTACACTGTTCGTTTTGGATTTTAGAGAAAAAAATCTTTACTACAAAAAGCATATTATAGATGTGTTTGCATGTTTGAAACAGCAACATGTTTGTGCTAACGAAAACTGCGCAAACTGTGAAGTACTATTGCTAAACATGGCGCTTCATACAGTAGCAGGTCCCTAAATTATAAAAGTATCACCAATTTAACAACATACCTTCCCTTTCCTCTATTTTTGCAAATTGATGCATATTTTGTGAAACCTATGTTATTGCTTAGAACAGAGTATGGACAAACTCTTTTGATAACAAAATTTTATTCTGTTCATATTTACAAATTTTGACAAACACCCTTTAGCGCAACAAAGAAGTTTTGGTTCGTACAATTAAGTCTTCGTAAATACACTGATAATAACATCGGATTTTTATTCTGAAAAATAATACAACTTCAAGATATGTATTTTGCTTAAATAATTTACAGGAGTGATTTTGTTTGTATTTGTTAACTTTTAAATTTTGCCCTCCAATGCTAAAATGAACGGAAGGTATTTTGTCCTGGAGGGATTTTGTCCTACAAATGATAGAACTATTGCCACTATTGGGTTTTTATTTGGCTTGGATATAACATAAAATTGTATTTCGGCACTATTTTATGTCAGAATCAATCTCAAAGATGTGACGTCAATATATTTTCGTAATTCACAAAACATATTTCTTATTACAAAACAACAACATTGTGGTTCCATCTTTTAACAATTTTGTCATGACCTGAAAAAATTGCTTAACTTTAAGTACACTGTAAATCTTCTGTGTACCTTTGATTAGGATGACAAGTGACAAACAACTAAAACAGTTTGGCTAATGACGTCTGCATCACTAGAGGAGTGTCGATAAAGTTCGTTAGTGGGGCAGTTAACAGCGAATGCTATACTCAGAGCGAATTTTTACTAGAGTCAGATGGCCTCGGAGGTCTGGGTAGCCGCAAGTGTCTGAGTGGCCTTAATGACTGCTTAGGCGGCTAAGTATATGACAGCCTGAGGGCCTGAGATACTCAAAGTTATCTCTACACGATCTACAAAATTTGCGTTGTCAGGCCTTTCTCAAAACTATATTGTCGAGACCAGACATCGGCCCCTCGGCCCCCTGTGACGCATGCTGTTTTTACTAAAAAAAACATTATTGGAAAGGAAATTCAATACACTATTATTCCCATATTAACATTTTTGTTTTAGTCAGAATTTTTTGACCTTTGAAGATCTTTATAAACAATCATGTATTCAATCAGTTTCTAATTAACTAGGACTATTCCGGATCAAGTAGGGATGTTCCAGATCCGTATCGATGTTTCGAATCACTTGAAGTATGACATAATATGTATAAAAATGTCTAAAACATTTTCATCTGTAATTTGGCTATCACTTTTGGATTAATAAAAAACAAAAATATGGTTTTCTCACTTTAAAACGGGCCTTAATCTTGAAAGCCATGCAAGGTAAGCGATACTAATCTCATTTTTGATAATGTACATCATAATTGTAAAATGAAACAGGTTAGAGATGCTTTAACCATGAATAACGCATCAAAGAGAAAAGCACAATCAACAAATTCGGTTCAAAACAATTCAATGAATGATCTCGGTAAATGTCATGCAAAAATAGTCAGTTTAAAGCTTAGAAAGACAAATATGTAACATATGTGTGTGCGTGTAAGCGTGTGTGCGTGCGTGTGTGCGTGCATGCGTGTGTGTGTGTATGTGTGTGTGTGTGTGTGTTACATAGCTTTAAACTGACTATATGTACATATATCATGGGGTTTAGTGTCCTAACATACGTATAATAACGAACATTTTCGTGATGCTTGCCAACTTTAATTCAAGTGGTGGCGATTTCTATGTAATAAAGTGCGACTGATTATAGAACAAATACATGTGTCGAACATCGGCCTTTCCGCTTAAAAGTTCGCAATAATGGCCCATAAAGCATCTATTTGCATGAACGTTATAAGCCGTGACGATGTCGTCATGAAAAATTACGTTAGGTACCTTTTCTGCCACCATGCCGTACAAATAGACATCATCGATCCAGAAGAACGGGGTTTTGTACACACTTTTTAACAGTTTATATAGAAGGTGAGGAGAAAACAATGTAGTAAATCCGTTACAGTATGTAAACGGGAACATTACTAAACCTTTGAAATGTTTTTCGTCGACAAACCATTTATCTCCTCTGTCGCGGTTTATTTCACTCGTTCCTTTGGGGCGAACTTGGCAATATATAAGGTTGCTTGTCTTTCTGAATGGTTGCGCGCTGAGTCGTTCATGAAGTTTTGACTGGTTAACAAACACATCGTCATCAGTCGTCACTACTGCTTCAGTATGGAGGCAATGTTCTGCTGTCCAACGCAAACCCAAAACTACCTTCAAAGTCAAGTTTTGGTACGTGTCAAGAAATCGACCTTGCACAATGTCGCCGTACATCTGGCTTTCGTATTGAATCTCCAAATTATCCTTTTTTGAATTTGCGTCTCCTAGAAGGAATACAATCACAAACTGGAATTTCTCCACGATCGACCTTCGAGCCCAAGTGTCACGGATTGATTTTCTTTCGGCGACATTACTTGTAGCTGACTTCACAAGGAACAAACACCTCACCTTCCACTTGGTGTGACATGCATGGCGGTTCTCTATCAAGTATGGATTTGCTTGCAAGGCGGTGATGGGTATGTTTGTGGCAGTGGAATCATCTCCCCTTTGGATAACTGAACGTGTGTTCGTAGATCTTTGCGATAAAGCAACCTTCAGAAGATTTTTTGATTGCCACGAAAGTTTATCAAGTGTTGACCAAGTCGGTCTTTCAAAAGTTTTATCATGATTGTCCGTGAATCTGTTGAGTGAACTATGTTCAACCCCTTCGATGCCGCTGACACTGACTTTAGTTTCATTGAAATTTAAATGCCCCGTTGTTGACTTAAGACCACTTGTCATATTAGAGAAATCGGGGAAAATTACGTCCGAGACTATAGCCGAGGGTGTTGTGGTGTTGGGTACCATTGCGACTAACATCAGAAAAGCTACGAATGCTGCACTGACTAAACAGGTGAAGCGTATTCCTCCTGGGAGCATGTACCTCATAAGAATATCACAGCACCGCTGAAACCACCGCATCGTGGCTCTCAATTTAATGTAATAATGGAAAAATACGAGGAAGTGGTACAGTTTCTGCGGATTCTAAAACAAAGAAATAAAAGATGTTAATAAAGATAGATCGACTGACAAATGGCTAGGACTAACACAAGTTCACGTATTCTAAAAAAAATTTTTCGGTGTAATAAATAGATAGCTACCAGTGTCATCTACTTTTCTTCCTTAACAACAGTTTTTAGCATAATGTTTCCTATATTAAAGCTTATGTTTGTCTCTGTGTAAAAATAATTCTGAACTATTTAAATATCTTGAACACAATCGTCGATTATTATTGAACTGATTCGCTTTTACCTGAAAGGCATGTTTAAATGATATTTGGTGAATACCCAGCAGTATGTTTAATCGGAACTAGCATTTTACAAAACTTGTATATTCCTTTTGGGTCTTTCTGGTCGAGAGATTAATATAAAGCTATTGTTATGTTCCCCCATATTTGGGTAATGGGGTAGTTCATAGCTTGCCATGGGCTAAACTTAGTAGAAAGTATTGATAATTACTAGATCATGAACAAATGGTTGTTGTTTTTTTAAATACGAGGCCAGAACATGTATTCCTTATAATATGTATTTATAATGTTTTGTTCCTTAGTTGCTATCCCGTTGCAATGAATTGATAAATAGGCAGTTTTTAGTTTTAAAAGTTTGGTGCAAACATAATCTCAAATATCTTCCTCTTTTGTAACCATATAGTTGTAGGATTAGTCATGGTTCTAGTCGTGATTCGTTCTGTCTGAAGTCAATAGAATAGAGAATGTAAGAGCCAGAGAAAAGATAAATAATAAGAAATAAAATAAGAGAAAGAATATAAGAGGAGGAGGGTAATGATTATGACAAAACGGAGGAGAAAGAGGATGTGGTAGTGGTGATGGTGGTGGTGGTGGTGGTATAATAAATAATTAAGGTGTAAGAGTAAATACCTGCTGCAATGATTGCCAAGTTATTCCGAATCCGTACAATTGCGTAGGTACACCTGGTTAGTTCATATGATTGTATGTTAGCTTTGACCGAGCTTATATATTGCACATGTACATAAATCACATGTCTGTCAATTAACGAAACAGAGAATTATCTGAAACTTGTATGCATGTTACTTGACCAAATGTAAGCAACTATACTCAGCCATTGTTCGCAGAATTGAAACGGTAGGAATGACGTGATTCAAAAGAATCAAACAAATCGTGTTTACGTTCATTTATCGAGGCTGCAATGAAAAAACAAACTCGCCCGATTTGGTTTATCTAATTATTTTTTCGATATTTCTATAGAATAGAGGAGCGGGCTATGTGCGAAATCTTGGGCAACTGAGTTGATAACAATTAAAATCTCACATGGACTTAAAGGTGGTAGTTTGTCTATATATAATATATGTTACAACATCTTTCTGCTATTTGGGGAAGTTTGTGCATAATTGCTGTATAAACATATATTTATTTTAAGTAAAGGATATTAAAAACATTATCTCAGTTATAAGACAGCTCAAATCGTGAAATAAATCGCTCTAAATATTTTTTCCCAAATTTATAAATTAGCACGATGGGGATTTCAGCAAAAAAAATAGATTTCGACGTTGATTAATTGTTATTCTTTTCAGGAGTATATTTCTGACACAATATCATGAATAAGTATTGAAACAGAAATGTTTTTCTTAGTTACTTGTAATGCAACTCGTCACTGCATTGTACAATTGACTTATGGCCTTTATTTGCGAAATAAAACTATGTTCTGTACATGTATTTTCTTTTGTATTCTGTTCATCTACTCCAACCCTATATAAATTCTAATCTGAGATGTGCACAACCTGATTTATTTCTCTTTTACAGCATTTTGTGACCGCTTTATCATTGCGCAATAATGAAATAACCGTTATTACGTTATCCATACGTTGGGGTCATGGAGTGCCTAGCATCTTTCGATGTTGCCTTTTTTCTTTCTAAAAGATAACTATTATTATGTTACCGATACATAGGTAGGGTTCAACCTTTGGAAAAAAATATGTTTGGGTTTAAACAATAAAATATACACACCAACATTTAGTAGATTTCATTTGAAAACCTTAACACTTAACTCTGATTGAATATTTTGTGTCATAAAGTGTCAGATATTGAAACTAGGTTACGCTTATATTTAAATATTTAAACCCGCGTGTCCCGTTCGGGGGCAATGGACTTAATATGGGAAGGTCTTCAAGCTGACCCCGGTGAGTCGGTGGTTCTACCCAGACATTTGTATGGGGTCTTATTCCACCAAAACAGTTGGACGTCTCTTTGATTAGCATAAATGGTCGCTGCGGTGTGTCTTAAAACAAAGACATAAGACACAAACATAAACATTATTGGTTGGCCTTACTGCCCTCCGATTCATGCATTAGCCGCGTAACATCAGAACATAAGTCGTGCAGTAGTCGTGTATGAGTCCCTGTCATAAAGTCGGTGCAGGTAGTCGTGTATGAGTCCTGCATAAGTCGTGCAGTAGTCGTGTATGAGTCCTGCATAAGTCGTGCAGTAGTCGTGTATGAGTCCTGCATAAGTCGTGCAGTAGTCGTGTATGAGTCCTGCATAAGTCGTGCAGTAGTCGTGTATGAGTCCTGCATAAGTCGCACGTAAATCGTGACTGAGTCCTGCATAAGTCGTGCAGTAGTCGTGTATAAGTCCTGCATAAGTCGCACGTAAATCATGACTGAGTCGTACAAGTCGTTCAAATCGTATAAGTCGTATAAGATTAGTAAGTACATCAGTCTTGCATTAGTCGTATATAAGTGGTGCATTAGTCTTGCACGTGCATACATCGTACATTTGTTGAACACGAGGCGTGCATAAGTCATGCTTGACCGTGCGTAATTTGTGCGTAAGTCGAGCATAAATCAAACATATTTTATTTCCAAATATTGTTATTATATACTATGTTTAATTAAAACACGCATAGCAAATTGGTTGGGCAACAAGTTCTTCAACTTAGCTTAAACTCTCCCCGTAATCGTACACAATTCGTACATAAGTCGTTCATTAATCACCACAATGACTTGTGTATACGCTACACATAATAAATGAATGCTCCGAGTATAAGCCGTGGGTGAGCGGAGTATGGGTCATGAGTTAATTGTGCATGAGTCGTGCATTAATCGTGCATCGGTCGTGCAATAGTCGTGTGCTTGTTGTTGTTTTTCATGACTCGTGTATAAGCCGTGTATGAATCATGCATGTTTCCGTGTTTGTATGCTGAGCGTTGTAATCAATTGTTGTGTTATCATTCATTCATACAGTGATTGAAAGAAACGTTTAAGGATACACGGTCATACAAGGCCCTAAATGTATGGGTTTAAGAGAACACGGTACAATAAAAACTTATCTCAGGACAAAAGTACATGGACAAAAGAGGATTTTCCCAATTTTTCCGAGCCATAAAGACTACAGACAGACACATGCGCTGGCAAATGTGCATTTGCGCTTGGTTAATAAAGGATTAATCGTTTTCGTGCGATAATGAATGGCGTTTAATGCACGTTGTTTGTTGCTATTGAATTTTAAAACCTGGCTCCATTGGTCTTAAACTAAATACATGTAAATCGGTCACTCTGACGTCCTTTAGGCAGTGCAGGTAGTTGGGTAAAGGAAATTATTTCAAAAATCGCACGAAAAAATCAGCATATAGCCTTGTCAAAAATTGCACTATGTAATCAGCATGTACATTGCATTAAAACTTTCCCAATTAGTGGTTGCTAGTGAGAAAAGGCTGTGCGTTAACCAATTTAACTACACATCAAACAGCCAACTAATTACGTATACTCATTGATTCTACATCAGTGGGTTCGACTCCCATGCACTCAGCTTGCGAAATGCGTGTTTAAAGAAATAATTGAGATTTAAACAATGTTGCGCTAATTTAAATCCATCTTTACGTGTTCGTACTGGTATTTTAAAACTTTTGTAAATACACACGCTATGAAAGGAAGCTAAACCGTGCCTTACGTCCATGTAATGTGGACTTCAGCAGTGACGTAAAATCTCTTGACCAATTAAGACATCAAAAATACCATAATTTAATATTTTAACAAGATACCTGCTAATAATTATTTGCTAAATGAAATATTAATCAAGTTGGAACAATAATTTATAATAATGCGGCACTATCATGTACAGTCCTAATTCCCTGAGAGAGAAAGATAGAGAGAGAGACGGACAGACAGACAGACAGACAGACAGACAGACAGACAGACAGACAGACAGACAGACAGACAGACGGACGGACGGACGGACGGACGGAGAGTGATAGAGAGCAAGAGGTCGAGAGAGAGAGAGAGACGCAGAGAGAGAGAGACACAGAGAGAGAGAGACAGAAAGATAGACAGACAGACAGAGAGGTGATACATACAAAAGTAGTTAAATGATGGTGGTATGTGCCTATGTGCTCAAGCAAATATAATAGTAGGTTCAGGACTGGTCTGCTCGATGTTAGGATATGGGACTGGGTGTAATATCATGCCAGGAATACCATGTTATACAAAGCAGGCCCGGGTCCAGAACTTTTCAGCTGGGGGCGGTGGTCCGGGGCATGCTGTATCTGGACAATTGGTTAACAGTTTTTTAGTATTATTAAATTCTGAAAGTCCGAAAATGCGAGGACATAAACATTTAGGAACATAACTTTGTTGTTGAAAATTGGTTCGTATTATTCCAAAAATATGCCGAACTAAGCAAACACATACTTTTTCGAGTTGGAACATAAAATGCAGCTAGATTACATTTGTAGCTTTCTTATTCAAATCGATCATCGTTTGCATATATTGGGAAGAAAATAATAATAATAAATACATCTCATTTTAGCGCAATTTTTCAGCAAACAACCATTGCAGTACCGTCGGATTTTATTCTCAACAGATAAACAGTACTTTTGCCTGAACTTATCTCTTTTTTGCGACTTGCTACACAATTCTATAGCCATGGGTAATTGCTAAAAACGGAGTACGGACAAAATCCTTCGTTAACAAAATTCCGGACAATCACATTCCCGTAATTTTTACAATGCAGACAAATAATCTCCTCCAGTACATTGTCCACATTTTGCAATAATGTCCATTTGGTTGGCAAAGTTAAGTCTGGTAAATACACTAATAATAACATTGGATTTTTTTTCTGATAGAATTCCAAACTCAAAACATATATGTACATGTATTTCACTGTAATTAATTTACGTGAGTGACTTTGTCCGTTTTGTCTTATGGCACGTTGGATACAACAAAATAATTGCCTTAAAGATAATTAGCTTTTGACTCATGTCGATTTCATCACAAAAGTATATGACTAGTTTAAATCAAACTCAGCTAGAGCCTTATACAGCAAATCTTTATTCCTAGTTATTGTAATGTTCAAATCTTGATACATGCTGCTTGAACATCTCATGTGTGGTGGAGGAACAGCAGCAGGGTGTCGGCTACTTCTCTGACCATTGTCCCAACCTATTTCTTTAGTCGTGTGGCAACACCTTGACACGCTATTACATAGAACTTGAAACACGAAACATTTAAGTAGATCTCTCCGCTCCCCCCCCCCCCCCCCCCCCCCCCGCACACCACCCGCCACCCCCTTGGCTGGCTGGAAACACCCACTTATTACTAAAGTGTCTGTTGTAGCTGGAAAAAGGATAAACATATACCGATTTGTTTTCATAACCCTAACGACAAAAAGACTTTTTAAGAGGGTCCATGGCCGAATTGGTAGAATCTAAGCTTATATATTTTTTCCCTGCAGGCCTTTAACAGCATGGGTAATTAAGTCTTTTGGAGTGAAATAATTAAAAGCTGGACCCTTACCTCTTAATTATATCAGTGTGATATATTTAAATTAACCCAACAATTATTAATCATTTATCTTTCGTTTGGATCTTATGTCCTGACAATTTATTTAAGTCAATAATCCTCATCTGCTAATATTTATGTAATGTATGATAAGCAATTTTTTTATTTCATATTTTAAATATGCAGTAAGGACAGATATGCCAGGAACATGTGAGAAAACAGAGTAGAGCCTGACTGGATAGAACTTAAATGTATGGTTTCAGATTTACTGTTTGGAAAATATCGAAAAATAATGAAAACATTAACAACTGTTTTTTCAAACTAATGTCATAACTGACCTTACAGTTTAAAGATATAATGATATTTTTCTCTCTTTTTTCTAAAATCGCACTGACACAATTATGGTCATATTTATATCATAAATCATATGTCTGATAAGAACCACCGGTTCATCTCATTTCTGCTGGAAGTCCTCCCCACTTGAAAGGTCTTTTACCGGGACTCAAACCTACACACTGAGGGGCTAAAGAGTAATATAAACACTAATCATAAGAAAGCTATATTTTTTTTAAGTCGCAAAAACTCATTTAGAGATTTTATGAATGAATATTTCATTATTATACATAATTTCAACTAAGGATAGCACTCAAGTTCAAGAGGCAGAGGTGCAGGCTTGTAACTCCTCTGACTGTGAGGATTCGAGTCCCTGTCAAGGGAAAGGACATGAAGTAAGAAGATCCTCCAGCTGGCTTGTGTTGTCCCGGTAGTTCTACTCACACATATGCCTATGGTTATCCTCCACCAAAACAGCTGGATATATAGCTATAGTGATCGTCATTGTGTTGTTTCAACGTAACAAAAATTGAAACAATGTCACCTTACATTAAGAAAAGTATTATATAAGACAAATCATTACTTATGACAGATACCATACCATGTGCATGTAAAATACGTATAAGACAGAAATGTATTTATAATATTGTAACTTAAAATCAGTAAAGACCTAAATGGAGTCCGCACTATAACACCAACTGGCCACATTGTAAATTTCTTCAGATGGCACCAAAGACAGAGTCGCTGACTTTCAAATCCTTTGACCCTAACCCCCCCCCCCCCCCCCCCCCACACACACACACACACACCCTGTCATTTTTGTGTAGTTCCGGCTAGGACAAATACTGTAAGGGAAGGTCTTCCAGCTGATCTTCCATGCACCAGTGGTTTTACCAAGGAATCTTCCTCCATTAATCACTATAATTTGGTCATAGCGATGTATTTCATAAACTAAAACATGCAAAACAGATAACAGAAACAAATATTTATTAAAGGTTCAAACAAATATTTATATTCTGCATAAAGTGTTCTACACTTCTTAACATGATTTAAAAAAATAGATTATGAAATTCGTTATGTCTAAATAGGAACAGTAGATCTCTCATTAAGATCGCTTAAATAAATGAGCAGTCTTTAAATAGTAATTAAACTATATAAACCTGTACCGTGGGCTAGATTCAGTTTGTACTTCAGATGCATGTTTAGTCTGAATTCTGTGGAGCTGGGAATGCATTGATGTAGACTGCACTGTTGCTGAGGTTCTTATCCATGTGGTGCTTGGCACTGGTGGTGGTGGCAAATCCAGTGTCGGTGCTGTTGTAACTGCTACAAAGGAGATAAGTACTGATAAAGAAGCACATAAATGTATCACATCGAAAGACAGGGGGAAAACAAAAACAAAATATTATTATAGTTTAATTCATATTTATGCGTTTCTTAGCTACCGATCTGTTATATTCAGGGATTAAGGTGACTGAAAGGCGAATAGCAATATTGTGAATTTGTTGAATTGTCAGCCTTCCAAAGAATTTTAAAACTGAGAAATGTGCTTATAAGTTGTTATCAAATAATTGCACTTAACAAATTAATACCAATTGTTCATTGGTGAGATTTTATGGTTTTGTGCTTACGTTGCTGGACTCTCTGTCATTAGCTAGTTATCGATTGGAATTGAATCAATAATATAAGCAGTTTATACTAGTTTTTAATTGATATCAAAAGGTAGAAAAAGAAAGTGCATGTAGTCACTAGTGTATGATCAGTGCTAGTTGAAAGAACAACAATAATTTATTAATAGATCTAATACATTGTTACACATGAAATTATTATCTCTGTGAACTACTTACGCTCCGTCAAGATTGGTAAACGTGTCCCTATTACTACAACGATGTTGTTAATCGGTAACAATCGTGCTTATGCAAAGCACGCATTTATTTTTCAAGTAATACAATTTATATTAATAAAGTAACTGGCATTATAATAGTCATGATGGAAACGTGAAAGAAACTTCTGACACTAGAGTACCTGCAAAGCAAACACTTTGCCATTGCATTGTCATTTGTTTACTACAAAGTCCTTCATCAGTAATATTTAGCAGGCAAATACCTCTCCCAATCATCACGGCTTCTGTTTAGCGTAGTGGCAATCAGTTGACGTCGTTTTTTCTATTCGGCCCAAGGCAGTGTGGTCTTTTTGCACGTTTTCCATCACACTATCACTTTCACATTTGCTGCTTCTGTTTACCCATCATTTTATTTTATGTGTATCACGTGATTTTTAGGCTTACTCGGAACTTTCCGTAGAAATCCTCGGAATAACGAATATCCCCGCTTGATTTAAACTGTAAAGTTATCTTTCTGTAAGAGAAAGATGAAAAATCGACACATTCGACGGTCGATTGCAATCAAAACTGTGTATATATTGTAGGATTTTGCAGTAATTTTGGGAAAGTAGTACAGGAATAAAGCCTGATTTTCCTGATATTTACACTTTTCTGGGCACTTGTGTAACTTTAATATCGAAAATTTATACGACTAAATAACCCATGTCGGCAATTTATACCACATAAAATGTCCATGTCGGCAATTTATACGGTCTAATAATCAAAACCAACATGAGTTTACAAGAGTATTATGCACATTTAAACAGACGTTAATTTTCGTGCTACTTTTAACAAGTTTAAAGACTTTATGAAAAATTACAACAGGAAACTGGACACATTTCAGACTTAGAAAGCATTTTATAGTATTGTATTGACGCTGTAATCTCTTAGATAATCTACACTTTTAAAAAGTTGAAACTGAAAGAAAAATTTGAGTATTGAACAATTGAAACACTGAAGTCATTGAAGACTTTAAAAACAAATGTAGCTTTTCATTTGTTCGTTGAAATTTTCGTGTTTTAAAAGTTTTAAACTCAAGATGGCACATATCAACATTTGAATGATGTGAGAACCTTCAGAAAAAAAAAACAGATTGTAGTGTTTGCGACGTGACGTCAACTATCAACTTTTTTACCTCATTTAATTGATGTCATTAACCCCGGTTAACCTTGAGCGGCGCGCACGTATTTAAAACATTTCATAAACCCGGCCATGTGGTAAATTATTGGGGTGGGGCTGTTATTTAATTTTCACAAGTATGACCTGTACTCGGTTAGTAGCCTAAGATCCAAACATATTGCAAGACTGTGCCAGCCAGCTCATATCTATATAATCCACCCCAGTTTAATTTGGTATTGGTAACCTATTTATGACGTTTAAGTATTTATAGAGATGACCATCATTTCAAAATGAGGTCTGTAAAGATTTAGGTAGAACCACTACGATGCAAGCATCGTAATTGGCTATTTGGAGAGATATCTACATTTATATAATAAAATTTATTTTACGCTGAAACAGCTACTTTGAATTACCTCCCTTTTATAACAGCGACAATACAGCTTAATTACCTCCCTTAAAATATTGCCTCACATTGAATTACCTCCCGTGACCCCTGTTAACCGCCGACTGTGATCTCGACATAAACGTGATAATCCTAGCGTTCTGAGTCGAGTGGTTAGACATTTGATTGATCGAGTGGTTGGACATTTAATTGAGCGAGTAGTTAAAATAGTTGAAGTTAAAATAATAAAATATTAACAGGAAAAACGCAAAATTTATTTTTATATACAGGTTGAAATTGAATTACATATTTTATAAACCTAGCATATTGATCAGTGCGTATTTTTAATAAACTATTTTAATAAACCACGAAGATTTTATAAATGGAATTATGGTGTATTGACTATAGCTTTTAACATTTTCGAAATTTTGAACTTCACATATTTTGCTCCGCTGTTCGTAATGTCAATATTTATAAATGACCACCTCCCCCTCTTGTATCTACATGTATTTTAACACCATTAACTAAACACCATGTGACAACCAACTTTCAACGACCAAATTTTAACAAGTGACCTGTACATCGTATCCCTGCGTTCCGTAATAGTTCAAGCAATCAATGTAGTCAGCCTAGTTTTTATTACTTCCCTTTATGTACCCGCTCGAAGTAAATTTGTTCATTTACATATATTATTTAAAATTGTCAGATTGTAAATATTTTTATTTTACAAACACACGGACATTGTCGTTTAGTTTACCCGTTAAATATCATAAAGACATCACATTCTGGCTATTTGCAGCCTGCTACTTTATAAAATCATGAAGTGAATAATTTGAATAAAGAAAATCCAAAGGGGGGTAAACGGATAAACCGCAAATGTTTTTTTTACAGATTTTATCTCCCTTATCCTGAACTCTGGGAAAGAAGAAAAACTGCCTACTCGTCTAGGCATTTTGTTCACGGGTACTTAATGTTCCCTCGCGAAATATGTCTTTGATTTAAAAAAAAAATAAATATTGTTAGATTTTAATATGGATCTCTGACCAATGTATTAAATATGAGTATATTTCCAAGTATTGGGGTGTTAAGTGAAGCTACAAACTGCATGTGGTAATATTCGGCGTGTATACTGTACACTTATACAGTAATTGACTCGATAGAGCCGCATTCATTTGTTTGTTTGTTTGTTTATTGGGTTTATCGTCCCACCAACAGTCTTTCAGTTATCTGGAGACTGTGTCCCCTGGAAGCAGATATAGTGCTGCCTTCACTGTGTATAGCATGCCGTGAACACCTGGCATGATACCACACTCAGTCACATTATCCTGACACCGGGCCAACCAGTCGTGGAACTACCCTTATATTTGCTTGAGCGTTAGCAAGGGAGCTATACCACTACCATTTTTAACGACTTTGGTATGTCGCGGCCCGGGATCGAACCCGGGGCCTCCCGTACCTGGACCGCATTAATTTAAATCATTGTGTAAGTAAATGTAAGTAAAGTAAAGCCATGTACTCGTAAATGTTTATTTATTTATTTATTTATTTATTTATTTATTTATTTATTTATTTTATTTATTTATTTATTTATTTATTTATTTATTTATTTATTTATTTATTTATTTAGAGAGAGAGAGAGAGAGAGAGAGAGAGAGAGAGAGAGAGTTGTTTGTTTTTGTAGGTTTTTTGTTGTTGTTTTTACTCAAACTAATTTATCGGTGATATAGAAACTGGCACTATTATACCATTACAAGCAACGAAATATACACAGGACACTGAAAATTGCCATTGTTAACTCTAAGATTTCTACTGCAAAAAAGAACGCGTATCGCATTATATTCCAAAAATGCCGGAATAACCACAATAAATGCAGGAAATGATACTTGCTGACGGATGTACTGTATACATAGTATGTTATAACTTCGAAATGCTATTTTCTCGGCCTCTGAGCGAACAGTATGTACTGGTTGACAAACAAACAAACAAAAAACGGTGTGGCAGATATTATTATATGTTATTTAGATATATCGCCGCGATACAGTGGTGATTGTTATAGCAACATATAGCTTTTATTGGTGGAAAAAAATTCTAAACAATTGTCTCGGTAGAACCCGCGACGCAAGTCAGCTGACAGACCGCCCAATTTGACAGACCGCCCCATTTGATTGTTCTTGCCCAGACCGAACTCGAGCCAACTCGTTGTGGGGCCACAGAGTAAGTGGAGTAATTTTAACAAATCTCGATCAGTACAATATGTTGATATTGAAGAAACATAAAAATGTTTCTTAACCTCTTTATTCATTTAAATTTCCCCACAGGATTATGATATATAAGGATTCACAATTTTGAACGTTACATATTAAGACATGTTAAGTAACACCGCTAATAAAAATACGTAACTGTTCAGATAAGGCGACACTTATCAATATCTGGTCTATTCGTTCTAGGTCTCTAGCAATGCTACTTTTTAACTTTGTTTTACACCGTAAGCGAAGAAAATTACTAACAATTTAGGACGTACGACAAAAATAATCCATTTGTTATATCATTGTGATTGTTTTAAATGGAAAGAATTAATATTTTTAAACTGTATTTTAGACACTGACTTGCTTACCATGTCGGGTTCATCATTGACACAACCCGGTTTGGATCGGTTCAATCTCATTAAAATCATATCCTAATTTCCCTCATCTACTGTCCGTGATTAGGATCTGACTACATCGCATAAGAGGTCGTGTCAAAATGACCTTTGTGTAATTGAATATGCATAGACAAGTGCCCGTATTTCGACCAATGCAATCGCTCCTTTCAAAACTACTATAGAATCCTTCCCGATACACCAGTCAACACATACCACTTTTTAAACCGCTGAATCAGCCATCCTTTCTATTGGCATGCATTAATTTTTACACATTTTGTTCAATCAACAATTTATCTATCGGTATCTACCATAACATTTCATTATTCCATTTTTAAGTAGAATACGAAAGGATTTTCAACGCAACCCACTGCGAAAACGCTTTCGTTATCCGCCATGACAATTGCAGCGAGCGAGTTGTGAATGTATTTGGGCAATTTTCAAAAAATGTGCGCTTTCTTGTCCGGGCACTTCATTTTCAATTAATTCTTATTTTTTTATCACTTCCTTCATAAAATTTGTTATGCTGTGTTATTCTAACATTTTTTAAATGTATTTCTTTTAATTTTCAAGAAAAAGTTAAATACTTTCAATTTTACATCAGTTTGATATGGGCTGTATATACAAATTACACCTGTCCAACAACTGGCTTCTAAAGATTAAGCATTAAGTTTTCTGTGCTTTAAAACGATTTTTAAACAAATAATATCAGGTATATATAATTCATGGAACTAAGTTACATTTTTTATAAATTAAATACCAATTTACATGGAAAAACAAACATTTTTTAATATTCAAAGTCTGTCCGAAAATACAATTCCATCCTGTTACGCTTTTAAAAATTATTTCAGTTATTAATAACTAGTCCCTTTAACTTCCTGTTTAAAGCGCATTAAAGTAACCTCCCTTTCCCAAAACAAGATGGCAGGTGTTTCAAAGTCATTGCAAATGCCTAGATGATTTTTACATCAAAATAATAGTCAGCCGAGGAGGTGAGTACATCTTAAATTTCCTTACTGTTACTGACTTTTTATCTTTTGTGTTTAATTTAAAAATAACACTTTTTGTCCCATGTTTATCTTTCATATTTGCATTTTAAATATTTCCCACCAAAAGAACTTTACAAGGGACCAGTAATTATAAAATATGTTATAACGAAATAATTTTCCATCCTGTTACATTCCTTCCTGTTACGTTTGAATATTGTAACAGGAGAGAAACCTGTCGTAACAGAAATGAAAAAAGTTTTAAAAAAAGTTTTTAAGTACTTTTAATCATTAAAAACAATATTTTTAACAATTTTAGTGTGTTGCAGTTAACAGTTCATGTGTGTTAAATTATAATATTTGAATTCATGATAGATTTTAAAGTATTTGTTTTACAAGACAGATGTCATGTAATTTGTATATATGTATACAAGGCACACAATATGTCACTCATTATGAATTATGAAATGTTAAAAGGCCTATTACTTTGATACATTGTATGACTAAAAGATTATATTATAAAGGTGCAGTTAAAAAGTGTTAACTAATATGAAACATTAGTAAAGTATAATATGATGTATGTTATTACATGTATATAAATGCTATATTTGTTCAAGTGTTTAAGTTTGTTACAGAATTGTTACTTTGTTTACAAGGAATAAAATGTTTCTCAAACTTTATTGTTAAATTGTTTTAGACAACATCTTACACTTACAGTTGTAAAAATCCAAAAAGTGTATTAAATTGTGCTTGGAAACCGGTATTAACATTCATGTTATGAGATGAAAAATTGCTCATCATCAAACAAGATACATTTTTCCATCCTGTTACATTACAATCTTTCCTGTAACACTACTTTCCTTCCTGTTACATCATATATTTTACTTGGTTGTTTTGAGTAAAATGCAATATTTGTTATTGTAATCAATATTAGGTCTTCAAGCTTTTTGAAACATGCAATAATATCAAATTCTAAACTAAAAGGATACATAAATAGTAAAAAAGCATTGATTTTACTTTGAAGAATTTAAACATTTTTTTAATACGCAACTTCAGAAAATTAAAAATTTACTTATCTGAGATTAAAAATGCCATTTTTTGCTGTATTATGTTTCTACACAATAAAACTGAACATATGCCATTAAAATGCTTAAAAATAGCTTAAACATAAATAAAAAATAAAAAAACAAATAGCCGTAACAGGAAGGAATTGCAGGGTTGCTAGCGTTAAAACTCAGAAACAATATTTAGAAATATAATACTCTGGGAGGTCCCCCGTATTCATAAAATTGCAAGTTGATATTGGTACATGATTTTAAGCTTTACAAAGAAAATATACAAGATGGTGACTTTTTAAAAAAAAAATGAGGTAAAAAAGCGCACATTTTTTGAAAAATGCCCATTTACCAGTGTTACTAAAATAAGGATTTCTAGTTCAAAACTTCTTTTTGTTGGATGGTTTATACATATTTGTAGAGGTTATATATGTCTCTTTTGAAATATGTAAAGTTAAGTTTAAGAATGTGTGTAGATTGCATGCAATCACGAGTTAAACGCGACCCTTTACCATTGAAATTTTATAGCGTGTAGAACGTTGCTCGCAGTATACCACAAGATTTTGTTGCCGAGAATTTCATTGGCTACTGAAAAGGTCAATTTGAGGTGAACCGTAATGGGAAGTCATGAGATCCTATTACGCGTAATACTGGAGCTGATTTTAATGAGATTGGGATCGGTTTTGCTCTTTTGGAAATAACATGATTTTTGTAAAATCACTGGTAAACTTGTAAAATCCGATATCCTCTGATCCTTATGCCCTCTAATACTGATGTCTGTTGATGTCCTCTGATGATAATGTCCTCTGCTGATGATGTCTGCTGATGCTGATGTCTGCTGATGTCCTCTGATGCTAATGTCTGCTGATGCTGATGTCTGCTGATGTTCTCTGATGCTGATGACTGTTGATATTCTCAGATGCTTATGCCTACTGATGTCCTTTGATGTCCTCTGATGCTGATGACTGTTGATGTTCTCTGATGCTGATGCCTGCTGGTGTCCTGTGATGCTGATGTCTGCTGATGCTGATGTCTGCTGATGCCCTCTAATGCTTATGGCTGTTGATGTTCTCTGATGCTGATGTCTGCTGATGTCCTCTGAAGCTGATGTCTACTGATGTCCTTTGACGTCCTTTGACGTCCTCTGATGCTGATGTCTGCTGTTGTCCTCTGATGCTGATGTCTCCTGATGTCCTCTGATGCTGATGTCTGCTGATGCTGATGTCCCCTGATGTCCTCTGATGCTGATGTCTGCTGATGTGTGCTGATGTTCTCTGAAGCTGATGTTTACTGTTGTCCTATGATGCTGATGTCTGCTGATATCCTCTGATGCTGATGTCCTCTGATGCTGTTGTCTTCTGATGTCATCTGATGCAGACGTCTGCTGATACTGATGTCTGCTGATGCCCTCTAATGCTGATCACTGTTGATGTTCTCTGATGCTGATGTCTGCTGATGTCCTCTGATGCTGATGTCTGCTGATGTGTGTTGATGTCCTCTGATGCTGATGTCTGCTGATGTGTGCTGATGTGTGCTGATGTCCTCTGATGCTGATGTATGCTGATATCCTCTGATGTCCTCAGATGTTGATGTCCTCTGATGATGATGTCCTCAGATGCTGATGTCCTTTTATGCTGATGTCTGCTGATATCCTCTGATGCTGATGTCCTCTGATGCTAATGTCCTCTGATGATGATGTCTGCTGATGTCCTCTGATGCTGATGCCCTCTGATGCTGATGTATGCTGATGCTGATGTCCTCTGATGCTGATGTGTGCTGATGTCTGTTGATGCTGATCAGGGTTCGACATTAAGGCCCGACCGAACGACATTCACTAGTAGATCGGTGGTCTGGTCTAGCTAAGTACTAGGCTAGCTGGACCAACTGGTCGTGTTCTAAATCGGACAAAGTTCGCCGAAAATCTGCATATGAATGAATCAAAAGTAAAAAAATAATGATATTTATAATGGTTAAACTCGGTCAAACTATTGACGTTTGTCGATACAGTTTCTTGGGAAACCCGGGTGTGCTATATTTAGCAGTATATTTAGTAACAACCTTGACATGCGTTCACTCATTGGCTTGTGTTTTCAGAACGAGGCTTTTTCCCCTAATCGGAACTTCTTTAGTAATTTCGTCCTCGGGAAAATCATCCCTCGGCTGTATCTGGTGCAATGATAGGGGCCTACTTAATGAAATCACGATCGTTTTGTTCGTCGGAAGAAAAATATGCCTAAAATGTAGTTCGCACAAAACATGAACAACGGCATCTTTTGACAGCTGCATGTCTGCTGCGGTGGGTAAATTAAACCTGGATGATCTAAAATTGAAGCCGCCACAAAGTGAAGTCTTACAGGCTCCATACTGTAGTGAGCCGTCATCCGAGCTGCCATCTTTGTTTTGACGTCTGTCACATAGGCAGTCCCATTTATTGAAATAGCCGAGGTGATCCGACAACCTACATACATCCGAAAGATGATTCGTGAATTATTCGAGGTGTTCCGATTGCTTTTCCCCCAATCGGAATTCCTCGGGTAATTCCGTCCTCGGGACAATCATCCCTCGGATGTATCTGGTGCAATAATACTTACAGAACTCACGATCGTTTTGTTCGCCGGAAGTCGGAAGAATATGCTTAAAATGTAGTTCGCACAAAACATAAACAATGGCGTCGTTTGACAGCTGCGACTTTGCTGCGCCGAGTAAATTAAACTAGGATGATTTAAATTTGAAGCAGCCACAGAGTAAAGTTTTACAGGCACCGTACTAAAGTGAGCTGTCATCCGAGCTGCCATTTTTGTTTTGACGTCTGTCATTTAGGGAAATGGCCTAGATAATCCGACTACCTACATACATCCGAGAGATGATTCGTGAATTATCCGAGGTGTTCCGATTGCTCCCCCCCCCCCCCTACGCACTTGTAAAATATCCAATGTCGTAATACTTATTGTTAAGCAGGATACGAATGGTTATTTCTTCATCTTATTTCTTATTTTGTAATGTTTACGGAATTTTCCTATTATTATTTATAATATTGAAATAAAAATGCGAGAGATAAAAATGCACAAATACTATCTGTACTGTTGGAATCCCAAGTATTACGACAACAGACTATTATACGGTTTGTTTATAACGCACTCTGCGCAGATGACACAAAAAACGTCGAGAAACTTAAGTTTGGTTTTTCGAGATAACAAATAGATAACAAAACACATCATCCAAATACAATATTATTTAAGATGGTAATGTGTGAGAATGACCTTAAGAAACTGAACAAATTAAGCAAGTTCTTTCGTTTAGTGCTTGGAACTGTTAAAGACCCGTCTGGCTAACACATTTCTTACTATTGTTGTTGTTCTTTGAAATATTTGTTGTACTGTACTTCCTCACCTCAACACAGCCTGGTTCGGTTCTATTCTATTGTATCTTGAACATTATTATTGTGCCTCATTTCACATAAATGTTACGTGCTGAGAGTCAATGAACTTGTAAACTTGTAATACGAAACCAATGAGGAAGGATGCTTTAAAGAAACTGTATGACAAAACAAAGCAGATAAGATCATTTTGTCAAACAGATGAGACTACTTGGCTAGATTTTGAAGAAAAGAGCATTGATATGTTTTGTAAGACATGCAGATAGTTTGAAGAGTGTGGAGGATTTGTTGTCGGTACGGACAATTTTAGAATAGATTATATAAATGGGCATTCTGAATCGGAGTCACATATATCTCACCAACGGAAATATGATCTTAGGTGCAGCTCACCGCTCACTACTTTTGTTACATCCTATACTGGGAAAATAAATACAGCAGGTTGACAATCAGGTTGACAATCAGTCATGTGAGTCTAGCCTGTTCAGTTGTATGAAAACATCTAGTCATGTAGTTATGGTCATACTTAACTTTCTAGTCATATAAGTACTAATGAATGATACCTATATTAGACTAGCCAACAACGCGGTATATATGAGTAACGCTCACACAGTTAAACTTATTCCGTAAGTGAACTATTCATTACAAATCTCAACAATCATATCATCTTCTTGGTCGCTTGATCTTTTCAGGTAACAACGCATGTTTGGTTATTTGCAGACAAAAAAAAATGGTTCAGACTGTCGTGTGCCATCTTCAAAGGACATGCGACAGCAAGGCGAATACTTGGGATTAGGGATTAGGGATTAGCCGGCATTTTTGCCGATACTGCGCAGCGACATTTCTATCATTACAGCACAGGGGCACTTATGAGGTGCCCAGGGACTGAACCCGGCCGGTCCATTATACTGACACCGACGAGTCAGGGCGAATACTTGTGTTGTGCTATAAATGAATAAAGTATTAATAGTAGCCCAATTTGGCATATGTATCTGGTGTTATCGCATTACCTGTTCACTGGTTAGGCATCTATCATATTGGGACAACCATTTTGGAAGAAACTTTTTCTGTATATAGTTGTGTTTGTTTTTGTTTTTTTGTCGTCTGGCATCTTTCTGTTTTGCGAGATATAGGTGAATAACATAAACTGTGTTGATTTGGAGATTCAGAGTGTAAAAAAATATTTTAAAAATGAGTGATTTCCTCGTGTAATTCAGCTAAACACTTGTAACACACATGAGTCCTTAAAACAAAGAGAACAAAATCCACGTTTACCACATTTGTGACTGTGAGTTAATTCTTATATATTAGTAATTTTCATTATATTTCATGTAGACTTATTTTAGTATTCAAGGCATACAACTTAGTTTAGCTTATATTTGCATTTCCTTAAGTGAACTGTTGATTTTGTTCTTTTAAGTTTACATCGTATATTCTTGTTGTTAAACCGGCAATATCACCATGATGTTATTATGTGTCGTTTTGTATCTGTCTTCAACAAAATCATGAAAAAAATCATGAAAACAGTCTTAAGTAAAGATCTTTAGTAAGATGATGATTTGTTGTCAAGAAACACCCCCTCCCCCAACCTACCCACCCGGTAGAACACGTGCTTCCTAGGTGTGTAGTTAATCTCTCTCGTAACTTCACGTAAAAGATATGTTACTGATTTAAAAGTAGCAGTTCGCCGATATAAACGGGATGGCCGTGAGAGACTAGGAGTGGACGGGGTGTGGGTTGTCCTGGAATGTGAACGGACTATCGGCGGACAAGTTGAAAACGGATGAGTTCGTTGATGTGATTCGGTCGGAGTCACGATATAGTTTTCTTGTATGAAACATGGGCGTAAGCAGACAATACATTTGACTTAGAGGGCTATACATGTCTTAATTTTTATCGAACCTTGCAGCATAGAAAGGCAAGACGATCCAGTGGAGGTGTTCTTGTTATGTATAGAAATAGTTTAATGAATGGTATAGTGGTGTTAAGAAACCATCATAATACAACTCAGTTGTGATTGCTTCAAAGTAGAAAATGACATTTTTATAGAAGGTATTTACTTATAGGTTAAAGGCTCGCTAGCGTATGATATTATTAATGTTGATCTTTAAAAAATGGTTCGATGCAGATTGCATAAGGGCGAAGTGGGGTGTATTATAAAGCACTAAGGTCTTTTAAATCGTGTAGTAATTATCAGAGTAGACAGCAAATGTGTGAGACAAAAATCAGAATAAAAAGTTGATTCGGTGTAATAAAAAGCTTTAACAAAAGAAAAGTATGGGTTATTGTGAACCTCAAAAACAAGAGACCAGGGGATTTTTGGAAGTATTTTAAGAAGCGTTCAAGTGGAGATAAAAATATAACAGTTGATGTATTTTTTGCTTTCTTGACACTTTTTAAACAACTAATGTTGAGGCTGAACGTTTTTGTAGGCTGAACATTTTTGTAGTACATATCATTTCGATAAATTTAACGATGCAATGGATTTCCTTTTTACATTTAGTGAAACATTAAATACAGTAGCACCTCTCCACAACAACATATGGCGGAGGCACGAAAAAGTGTTGCTGCTCAGAGGTTTCAATAAGACGAGAAAAATGTGTTTTTTAAATAGTTTTGTACTGATATTAGATTTTCCTAAGTATATGTTTTAGTTAATTTTGCTTTGGTAATGAAAATGCAATATATTAAGAGATAACAGAAGATGATTTTTTTAAATAATTTACTGATGATGAAAAAACAAGTTGTATAACACAAAAAAAATTAAAAATGTATGTACATGATGAAAAAGCAAGCTGTTGAACATAGAA
This sequence comes from Sinonovacula constricta, assembly GCA_007844125.1. Taxonomy (NCBI): domain Eukaryota; kingdom Metazoa; phylum Mollusca; class Bivalvia; order Cardiida; family Solecurtidae; genus Sinonovacula; species Sinonovacula constricta. The sequence continues at coordinate 52,910,936 of CM017558.1, forward strand.
AAAACTTGTAAACGTATGTACATGTACACTCATACTGTATATGTAAGTTCAGCCTTATTTAGTTGTTTTGCACCATTTAGTTGTTGAATTAATAGTACGACATCCTAAACAATGACAGTTTGCATTTAGCATTAACGTAAACATCTTTTAAGTAATCAATCAATACAGTTATATCTTTTAATCTGTACTGTGAAGAATTTCATAAGGAGTAAAGGATGTGGTATTTATTGTATTTTAAACGAGGATTTAATTTAGAGTATAGATATACTTTGCCCATACATATGTGACATTTTAATAAGATTTTGAATTTAGGTCCTTTTCCCGACAGTTGGAGAGATGGCATTATAACGCCATTATATAAAAAGGGAGATCAGCGAGATGTTGATAATTACCTTTGGGTAACCCAAGTTCCTTATCAAAGGTATTCATCTTTGCTAAATATAAGAATTTTAGATTTTTGCATATATAATAATAAGTTACCCAATAATCAGTTTGGATTTAGGAAGGGTTATTTAACAGTTGACGCTAATTTTGTCTTAAATTCTTCGGTTATATTTTTTTCTAAATAGAAACGAAAAGTTCTATGTTGCATTCATGGACCTGAGAAAATTGTGTGATGGTATTTATGGAAGTGGGCTGTTGTTTTAACTTTACGGCTTAGGTGTAGATGGTAGAATTTTAAGATTATTAAAAAGTATGTATGCATTAGTACAATCATGTGTAAGAGTGAATATTAATCTTAAGTCAAGTTTTTAAAAAAAAAATCTTAATCTATTGGTGGATCTGGTGATTATATTGAAAATTTTTCTTGAAATATGACTGTATTTGCAGATGATATGGTTGATTGGGGGGGATTCGCCCGAAATGTTACCAAACGATTTAGAGGTGTTTCATAGTTATTGTTGCAAAGGGGTTTTAGAGTTAAATTGTTATAAAACCAAGATAATGGTATCTAGGAAAAGAGGTAGTGTGTTAGCAAACGAAAAGTGGACTATAATGGTCTAAGTGTATAAGTTGTGAATGAGTTAAATTACTTAGAGACAGTTTTTAAGTGTACGGAATCTTTCGATGGGCATAACGAGTATATAACAGGTAAAAGACTTAAGGCGATGAATACCTTCGTGTGTAATTGTAAACAGGTCCCAGTCAGCCATAAAATAATGTGTCAGCTCTTGAATGCGTTTGTAGGATCTACGTTAAATTATGCATCTGAAATATGAGCGTTTGTAGGATCTACCTTAAATTATGCATCTGAAATATGAGCGTTTGTAGGATCTACGTTAAATTATGCATCTGAAATATGAGCGTTTGTAGGATCTACCTTAAATTATGCATCTGAAATATGACCGTTTGTAGGATCTACCTTAAATTATGCATCTGAAATATGACCGTTTGTAGGATCTACGTTAAATTATGCATCTGAAATATGACCGTTTGTAGGATCTACCTTGAATTATGCATCTGAAATATGAGCGTTTGTCTAAGGCTATATCTATTGAGAGAATTCACTTAAATTTCTGTAAAAGAATATTAAATTTTAGGGTAAATAGCAGCTCTACTTGGGTGTATCTCGAGTTAGAAAGGTATCCGCTGTATATTATTAGATATGTAAAAATAATAAAATATTGGTGTTAAGTGAGAAGTAGTCAAAATGCCATTTTAAAGAAGTGTTAATACTTTCCTAAATGATTTTTATGATGGAAAAAAATTGGGTGGTAGCAGGCAAGAATATATATAAGATAACTATGAATTTTCGTATGTTTTTGATATCATTTATGATTTTAATTCTAAGCTATTTGTGAAATTGTTTAAAAGTGTCGCTGTCGATTGTTTTAAACAAGGCTTGACAACATCTGTTGAAAGCAGCCAAGTACTAGTTGAATATAAAGTTTTTGAATCATGATTTAAATAAGAACTTTATTTGGATTTAGTACCTTATATGATCTAAGTTTTTACATTACTTTTCTACGTATACCTGCGCATTCGTTAAGAATGCAAACAGGTCGATATTCAAATAGTTATTTACCTAGAAACGAACGGGTATGTACATTTTGTAATACAGGAGATGTTGAATATATATATCATTTTGTAGTTATTTGTCCATTGTATAATAACTTATGTAAAAAGTACTTAGAGTCTAACATTTACTGCAGACCGAGAAATAATTGTATTAATTTACTCAATCTGTAGATTGATATTAAATTTTAGTATTTTCTTCTTTAAAGTAACATTACTCTCCTATTATAAGAAAACATTAATGTATAAGTTATTAGTCGTGTTGATTGTTTTTGCCAACATCACGGCGACAGTATGTCAGGGTTGTTTGTTTTTGTATCATAAAGACAATGTATTTATGTTCAAGTCTTATGAATAAATTATGTTCTTTTCTGTCTTATGAAATACATGTAACTGTATCTATCCACTGCATTTGGAAATTCGGGCATTAATTCTGCATAAACCCATTCTTGAGTCTAAAAAACTATTTTGAACGCTACCTATATTGTTAGACTGTACAAATAGCTAGAAAAGTCACCCTAATCGTCCATTCTTTCTGAATCTATAAATAAGCACGACAGTGATCTCTGCTTAAAATATATATCGACATCAGAGCGGATTACCCGGATGACGATATAACGTGATCTCACAAACAAATTGTTAAGCTTTTTTTAGCTTAAAAATAGCTATCGTACACCGTGGCTTATGTAGGCAGTATCTGTTGGCAATAACGAGTCCGGATATATGCTTCACTGTTCACACAGATCTTAAGCATAAATGAGTAGCATTTTGCTACTTTTCAGGTAACAATGTTTTAATTGGTTATTTAAGAGAAAATGTCCAAACTTTCGGATAACACCTTTAAGAGGCAAAATGTGGTATAGAATGTTATTAAAACGAGTGCTTTGCTGGCTATGTGTTGGATACGAGGCCAAGATATTTGCAATGTCGCACGAGGGGCCTCAATGCATTCTGCGGCTATTTGCCATCGGGCTTTAGATTCAGAACACAAAGGTGTGGTGCTGAGGAATAAATCAAAGCGATTGTGGCGACTTATAACGAACACTTAATAAGATGAAACATTTCTTATAAATTACAACCACGCCTCCGTTTCTCAATCAAAATCGTTAATTTATAGTTAGCGGCCCTATAGGTGGTCTCCTCGTAATACACTTGATAATGAACTGAGGGATATATTGCTCAGCAATTCAACTCCTGTAATTTTATCTGGTGTTAAGCTGAAACATTTCTTATAAAGCGACCAATTGACAGTTTTGTGTATTGCATAATGCAAAGAACCACACCATCCGCACTTCGTATTAATTTAATGTTTCTGCATCACAACAGGAACAATAGGTGTACTGTTTTTGAATTAGATGGCGTATATTTTAACATGCATAAATAGTTGAAGCCTCATCATGTTGCCTCATCATGTTATTTAAGCTTTGAATGGCAAAATAGCTAAAAAAAACGTGGGAACGCATTTGAATTCCAGCCGTAATGCAGCAGAATCTTTGGATTGAATGGTCACATTTAATTTATTGTTCAGTGGTTATGGTGACACATCAAGGTCACGTGTCTTAGGGAAATAAAACCGAAAACGCAAACTTGAACAACTTTGACATGTTGCTTTCAAAAGATTGAGCTATTCAATACATTAACAAAAACAGGGTACAATACGTGTACCTGCATTATAATTCTCAAAACAATATCAGACCACTTATCATTCTATCCACGAAGTAGCCCCGATAATTTATAAATTCATTTGCACGCTATGTTAATAGTCTTGCTTTTTAAAACCCAGCCAGCTTTCCTAACACAAACACAATTTGTTTGGTATGTATTATTCTTTACATTAAACAGACATAAATATGTGTGTGTTCTAATTACTTGGAACAATTTTAAGATACATCTGTCTGCCAAGATTTCAGTGGTACCAATTCTAGACAGCATCACATCACTGTTTTGAGCTGTGGCTTTCAATCACAGACTAAAACATGGAAAAACCCTGAACAGGTCGTATACTTGTAACTCCTATTATTTCAACGATCTTCACCGTGTGGGATCGAATCGTGGTCGGGACGAAATTTATTATGTATGTATTTGGGGCGGTGTCTTGGCCGGCGGTGCACCGGTTTTCTACCATTTACATTTGTCTAGATAGAGTCTTCACAACCAAAAATAGCTTGACGCCGTCATGCTGTCGCTGCAATGTATGTCATTACTAAAAATCAACGGAAATGGTAAAAGTACTTGTTAACTATGTCACATTCTTCTCATATGGCGAGTTCATTGACTGTTTGAACCGGTGACAGGATATATAAATGTGAGGTCACGGCAGAGGCATTTTTGCAGGCCGCGGTATAATTATATTTTATATCCAAGTGACTGGCATTGTTTGGGATTACAAAAATCAATCGAACAGACGCAATAGCAATAACATTGTCGACGCCAAACTTTTACTGGTGAGAAAGGACCGGAGAAAAATACTTCAAAGAACAACCGACACACTGCAGGTCTGCTAATCGTCCACATGATTGCTCTCTCTCTCTCTCTCTCTCTCTCGCTCTCTCTCTCTCTCTCTCTCTCTCTCTCTCTCTCTCTCTCTCTCTCTCTCTCTCTCTCTCTCTCTCTCTCTCTCTCACTCTTTCCCATATGCTCCACACAGTTGTATGTACTAATAGATACACATTAGAATAACTCTTTAAGTGAGTATTTCTTTGCCAAATCCTTGTACTGTTCAAGAAGCCGTAACCACATTCTGTCCATCACACCATCTGAGTGAGCATTAGCCACGAGCATGTTGCACGGTTTGGTTGAGTTAAAGCACTTTATCGCTGCATTTTCGTTTAAATTGAGATTCGGTAATTGTACATAAGTCACGTTGCCAATGCGATCGGGCAGCAACCCGAAAAGGTAGACATCGTCTACCCAAAAGAATGGCGTATCGAAGGCAGCGTTGTACAGTTCTGAAATCATATCAGCGGACAAGATTACGAAAAACCCGTTGCAATAAGTCACTGGATAATGAGTCTGGTTAAAGAATTCTTCTTTGTCTACCTTCCACTTCCCAGAATTTCTTTGAATCTCGCTGGTGCCTTTTGGCCTTACAGGGCACATTATTTGTCTTGTCCCGTTGGAAAACTTCCCATCGAAGTCATCCATCAGCTTAAACACGTTAACAAACACGTCATCGTCAACTTTCACCACTCGTTTAGCTTGAGGGCAGAACTCAGACACCCAACGCAGACCAAGAACTCCTTTATGGGTCAGATTTCTGTAGGAGTCTATGAAGTCTCCTTGTACAATGTCGTTATGTATAGAACTCTCGTGTTCAATAAGCACTTGTGTCGAATCTTTGAGAGGCAAACCAAGCAGGAAGAGAATGCGCATATTGTGTTTGGTGAAAAGGTTGTAGTTGGCCCACGTTTCCCTCAGAGAAGCACGCCTCATGAAGTGGTCAGTGGCCGAATGGACAATGACAATGAATGATACTTGTAAACCCTTACAGACATTCTTGTTGTTAATCCTGTACGGATTGTCTCGTAAACTTATAGAAAACGTGGGATTCGGTGATATATTCTTTACTGCTGACAACTTCTTCGTACTAACAGGTTTTACTATTTGAGAAGAAGCTGTTTGTTGTAAAATTGTATGCGTCTGCGCGGTTGACAGGGCTTTCTTATCTGTATTGTCTTCGCCCTTTTTATTGCTTTGTTTTACACTTTGAAATACGTCAGAAACGCTCCGTATAGTTTCCTGGGCATTTGTTTTCGCATTCAATACATTATTTATGGAGACTCTTCCTCCGCGAAACTTTTGTACAGTCTTTGAGTTGTTGTTTAACTGGAAAGCAACAAAAACGCTTCCGTCATCTTGTTCTATCAAAATTGCATTTATAGAGTTTTGCTTAACGTCCTGTAAATCAATGTCGAAATAAGAAACGGTTTGTATCAGTGTTGGTCTCCGTTGTGGCGTGGTCACAAACACAATGACTACCAATGCGATAATGACAGTACAGAAGACGCAGATGTTAGACTGACGGAAATTCACTCGACTCATTGTAAGGCACCAGATGTTAGAACTGTGGTTTCTTCTCTTTATGGTTAACACCGACACGATGTATCTGAAACAAAAAATATATTTTTGAAGGTTACTAATGTTTTGTTGTGTTCTCTTTTCAGGTTCATCGCAGCCAGCAGCGGATTTAGAAGCGGGTCGGCTTCTCCTAACCTTTGTCCTTAAAATTTCCCGTCAACTGAAGACAATTCTAACTTAAAAACAGAGGCAAATTTATTCACCCGACAAACAATTGCAACAGAAAATCATTTGTTTAACAAAGATTATCCAATGTATATAACAAATGCAAGAAAATATTTCCTTATTTTAATACAAGGTTAAAACAAACCAGTTCACAAGAGCAAAATATTGGATTTTTACCTTCTTCTGTAAAATATTAAAAGAACTTAGTTTGAATAGTCCGTTGAACCATCGGCATATAGTGTTTATGCTTTTGTATGCAATTAATGAAATATAGTTGTAAAGATACATCGATCCAGACACACGTATGTACGCAACTCTGGCATTGACAGTAATGTATATACATAACAACACTCGAACAACAGCATGCACAACGGGATAGACAGAATACAAATTTGTTACACTTAACCACAGAATAATAAAGTAGAATTCTGAAACAAGAAGCAAAATAACATTGAATTTAAAGAGATTTTGGGGCCTTTAAATTGTTTAAGGTAAACTTAATGAAATACACAAAACGGATAACATGCGACGTGTTTGTAAGCAGAGGAAAAGATTTCGTCTAAAATGTAAGAGCGCAATCCTGTCACATCAGCATCTTTTACACACCTTCCTAAGCTTAAACTACTTTGAGATACTTTACTATATCAACTTTACATGGCACAAGGTTTACCATGCTATCCGTTGAGGGCTTTCAAACTGCCATAAATGTCAATTCATCTCTCAAAACATGGTAAAAATCATTGCAGATTTTATGATGGGTTTAAAATATCAATGGAAAGCATATAGCGTTGAAAATCCATAAGATAGGACCTACAAGTGTACTTGAACGATATTATCAATCTAGGTCACTGTAAGTTGTTACATTTTCCAATTACTGTGAAATATGAAGACAGATTGTGACATTCCAACGAAGCCATGGATAGAACAGTCCAGTATGACCCTTACTGACTGTGCAGTAGTCTACACAACTCTACAACACAGAGAGACAACACAGACATTGCATGCATGGAGTGATTAATAGATAACTTATCCCTTTTAAGAATGTTGAGTCGAACTATGGTCAATAGTTAGTTATTGTGTTTGGCGTCCTACAAATCTCTTCCGTTAATCACGATAAGGTTTTCACTTAAAACAGACTTACCAGTCGAAATGCCTTTGATAAGCACTATAAACTCAACTAAACTTTACTCACTAGCGCACTTTGTAGTCGAGCGAACGTTACACTTCGAATAACAAACAACACAAGCATGCAATACGTTCAAACATGTACAACCCCCGGGAAGTATAGAAAAAAAAATATTTGACATCACGTAAATTGTAACGTATATAACTTCGCGTCAAGGAACCTACTTAAAACATTTTTATTTTATTGGTAAGCACTAAATTTAGTATTTGCTGAATGAAAAATGTAGTTACAAATAGCATAAGGACACCGGTCCGACCGAAATGAAATTATAATTTGAAAGTGGGTATAAAAGGTACTGTGGAAACCGATATGAGGGTGCGACGCTCATTTTAGCCTCCTTTCTCGATGCATGTTTAGATATTGGTTATTTTAAATTCCTTTTAAGTATTATAGTCACAAGAAGATACACAAATTAGGCCATACTAAATGTGCATAAATGTTAAGCGGAAGAAAGGCCCGACAAAATCATCAAAAAGTTTTTTGTATTTGCCTTAATCCAAAAGTATATTGTATAAACCAGAAGTAACCTGACCTCATTACAACCTTATTTGTTCTAGTAACACGTATTTTCAGGAATTTAACCGCACACCCGCTTATACAACATACATGTTGACATCACTCAAACACGTAGAATAAAACATGTAGTTACAATGTCAAATTACCTGGTGTAAGAACACTAAATATAGTATTTGTATTAACTTATACTATAACAGGAACACAGATAATATGACGCGTGTCACGAAAAAGGACTCCTTCGGAAATCTTTAGGGTTTTATTTTGCCGTCCCCCAAATATTCAGGAAAATGCCTTCACTTAAAATTTTATTGTAAAATTGTACTAAAATGGTGATACAATATCAAACGAATATTTGAAAACCTCAGATATTAATAATTACCAGGACCTTTCGAGTTACTTTGAGCAAAAATTGCTCTTTAATTTCAAGTATAGTAAAATTTTGCCCAAATCTAAATCTGACGTGTGTGTTTCATAAATTTCTATATCTTCGTCTCTGTCATAAATATCACCTCTGGTTGTCCCGTACAAATGGTTAAAATGAATAAACATATTCTCCAGTGGTATATTATTGTCTGTATAATTGTGTGGTTTATAGTGAGGTTTAATAGTTTTCCAGAATGTTCGTGTGGCAGATCTTGCTAATTTAGATACTCTCCCCCACCCCCTCTTTTCATTTTTTTAGTTTTAATGTAAGATCGTCTTTTTGACATATCCGCTTATTAAATCTATAGCTATGCCTTTGAATCTATCACCCCAGTTCATCAAAGAGCTACAGTCAGCATTTCTACTTGATGCGGAAGACACATTTATAAATAATTCATATAATAATATATACTTGAATTACTTATAAAATATACTATCAACAGGTCGTTTTGTTTATCCGTTATTTAAAATATACAAAAGCAGTTGCTCAGAGTAATGTAAAAAATACACTATACAAACAATTACTGTATAGTCATCTAATTACCGAAATGTCTAGACCATTTACGGAAGTTAAATTTACCGAACCGGCCATTTACTGATACGTCCGTAAATCGCTGATTCTGTCATGTTTGGCCTCGTTCTGAATCACGCGGGTCACGTGACTCGTTAAAAATAAGCCGATTGAGAAAATGAGATCATCCTTGATGATTCAATATTTATTTTATTTTTTTTTTAATTATAAAGTGTATAAGATGCAATGTAATTTATTTATAAAATGGTTTGAATTAAATAGCAATTGATTATTTCCGCTATTACTATAGAACGTCAATGCATTGCGAGTTTTTGATCACGAAGTGGTTTTATAGAACAACTCAGATTCCCTTTCTGTGTGTGATTGTGTTAAATATAGTGTATAAAAGGGGATTTACGGCAGTTATATGTGTGTATGAATATATAAAATACTACGCATAAACGGGAACCTAGCGGCTTGTAGTGTGAAGAAACTAATGATACACGGGGACGCGTGTAAATGAGAAATATCATGTCCAAATCGGGTGTGTACATTGTAGTACGTACCAATGTGTATTGGAAGGTGTGTATTCATACAACTGTCCCGTTTGCCACCAAATACATACGCGCGCGCACACACACACACAAGCACGCACGCACGCGCGCTCACTCACGCACGCACACACTGACTTGACGTGGCGTGACGTGACGTGACGTTACTTTAAGTTACGTAGCGTTGCGTAAACGTTAGGTTACGTTACGTTACGTTACTGTACTGTACTGTACTGTACTGTACTGTACTGTACTGCACTGCACTGCACTGCACTGCACTGCACTGTACTGTACTGTACTGTATGTATGTATGTATGTATGTATGTATGTATGTAATGTATGCATGTAATTAATTAATTAATGTAATTAATGTGATTAATGTGATTAATGTGATTTATTTATTTATTCATTCATTCATTCATTCATTCATTCATTCATTCATTCATTTATTTATTTATTTATTTAACTGAACTAGCACTAAACAAAGGTACACACAGGTTCAGTGAAATCGCTTACTCGGTGGAAATAAAAATTTATATGAAATTTGAAATTGTTTTGTTTGTTTGTTTGTTTGTTTAATAAATATTTACTTTGGCAAATGTCAACCATTTCTCCCAAACTTTTATGACGTTTATAACGATACAGTAATAAAGGGTATCGTGTCAATCAACAGAGATGTTGTTAAAACTTATGGAAGGGGATATCCGCCAATAATCTAATTACTTTTTCTAAATTTCAGTACAAGGATTTGTCACTTCCAATGTCAATTTGTAAATTACAACACCGCGCATGCTAAATTCCGCAATCTAATTACATCCCCACATTTATATATCACATGAAAATGTTCATATTTCAACATTACATTTAAACAATTTCACATTTAACGCATATACAATTTACAAGTTACAAATCGCAGGGCGAAAATCACGAATACACTTAACATTTCTAGAATCTAATTTACAAGTTACTAATCTAGAGGCGCAATCCCTAATGTAAAATATGAAAGGGGATATCCGCCAATATTCAATTTGTAATTTGCAAATTGCAACACTGCATATGCTTAAATTTGCTATTTGTTTGCACAAACACGTTCGTTTTTACATGTATCTAATTTACATTTCTCGTATACAATTTGGAAATTACAAATCTCAAGTCACAATTGTCAAGTCACAAATGTTGTGTTCGCTTGCAATTTACAAGTTACAAATCTCAAAGTCACAATTCTCAAGTCACAAAACACTAATGTACAAGTTAAGAATGGGAATCATTCAGACGCTTGGTGGCGGTACCACATAAATATAGACGTCACTTAGCTAAAAATAGAACGGAATATCATAAGTTAAAAACAGAACGGAATCATAAATGATTTTTCAAGGAAGATACAATAGAAAACAGACAACGCTATTTGGCGTCAAATTGAACGCGTTATCTTTTGCAAAAAGTAGTAATTTATGTATATATTAAACTTCTGCAAGTAATTATAAGTCTTTGTTTTCTTAAAACTACATTCAATCCAATTAAATATACATATCGGATATTTCCAGAAAAACATACTCTCTCATTCACATTCGGATTTGTTTACAATGCATAGGCATTGAATTGAACTACATCAACAGGAGTACTTGATGTAGTGAAAATGCTTTCCCCAGAGGCAGGCGTCCATGTAGCTCAGTTGCTAGAGCACCTACCTCAAGAGCAGGAGGTCCTGAATTCGACCCTCGCCCTCGGTACTGTGATTTTTACAGCCTCTTTTAGTGGCGTCAGAATAAATTTATCAGAACACCTTGTGGAGCAGGAACGTGCTAGTTACTGGTGGTTCTGTCCAGTTGATACCTGGCTAAAAATAAGGAAGGTTAAAAGCTCTTTGCCTAGGTAGGCCAGGTGATAGAGCACCTGATTACGGACGAGGTCTTGGGTTCGAACTCAATACTGTGTACCGTTAAAGGAATTTTGCCTTTTTAACTTCGGTTAAAATCAAGATATATACAGTTAAATGAAAGAGGATTGAGGTTGAAAGCGGTGTAGGGGCTGTCAGACCTGAGAGATAAAAATATACGAACAACATTTGAACCGATTCATACAGTTTGAGGAAAAGATAGAGAAGTATAAATATGGACCAACTTTTATTGGCACATGTCTACAGTACATGTCACGAATGATTATAAATGCATGTTTCACGCATTTTTTCATAAGGTGCCACTAACAATGAATTATCACTTGATCTTCTATAATCACAAATATAGGCCTATATATACGTAGATCAAGTGATAAGTCAGTGCTTGTGGCACATTAAGAAAAATGCGTGATACATGTATTTACAATCATTCGTGACATATATCGTAGACTTGCACCAATAAAGGTCGGTCCATATTTACACGTGTCAACTTTTTCCTCAAACTGTATGAATCGGTTCAAATGTTCTTCGTATATTTTTATCTCTCATGTCTGACAGCCATTATAGCCCCCACCCTACTCCCCCACCCCACCCCCGCTTTCGACCTCTATGGTCCCACACCCTTTCATGAAACTCATATAATACTGATTTAAGTGATCCGTGCTCGCAAAATTCCGCTACCGGTATACAGTACTGAGTCCGAATCCAAGACCTCCTCCGTATTCAGGTGCTCTACCACCTGGTCTACCTGGGCAGAGAGCTTTTAACCTTCCTTATTTTTAGCCAGGCATCAACTTGACAGAGCCACCTGTAACTAGCCTATTCCTGCTCCACAGGGTTCTCTGAAGAACCCATTCTGACGCCAATAAAAAAACTGGAAAAATCCCATTACTGAGGGCGGGGTCGAACCCAATATCTCCTGCTCTTGAGATAGGTGCTCTAGCAACTGAGCAACATGGGTACTTGTCTCTGGGGAAAGCAAACCTGCTCTTGAGATAGGTGCTCTAGCAACTGAGCAACATGGGTACTTGTCTCTGGGGAAAGCAAACTCACTACATCACTTACCCCTGTTGATGTAGTTCGATTCCATTGAATTGTAAACAAATCCAAATGCGAATGAGATTACATGTGTTCTTCTGGAAACGTCCGATACGTATATTAATTGGATTGGATGTAGTTTTAAGAAACAAAGACTAGACTTATATACTAAAATTACTTGCAGAATTTTAATATATAAATTAATAACTACTTTTGGCAAAAGATAACACGTTCAATTTGACGTTGGCTGTTTTCTATTGTATCTCCTTTGAAGATAATTTATGATTTCGTTCTATTTTTAACTTACGATATTTAGTTCTATTTCAGCTTAGTGACTTCTATATTTATGTGGTACCGCCACCAAGCGTCTGAATGTCGTCAATTCTTAACTTGTACATTGGTAATTTGTGACTTGAGAATTGTGACTGAGATTAGTAACTTGTCAATTGTAAGCGAACATAAAATTTTTGCCTTGATAATTGTAACTTGAGATTTGTAATTTTCAAATTGTATACGAAAAATATAAAATAGATGAATGTAAATGACGGGCTGTTTTCCCATTTGGGGCATCTAACGCTAAGGTATGTGACACTATTCATGCTACTTTCTCTCGGCATAAAAAGCATTTTTCTATTAAGTGGCAGTGACGAAAGTTCTATAGAATTAATGTTTGCTTTGAACAAACAAGAGTCGATAAATAAATGTAAACTATCTGAAATAGTTGTGTGTTAAAAGATTACATAGCGCAACCACAATCTGGCATTTATGCTAGTCTTTGCCTACCTTACTATGCTTGCGAGCCCAGTCTGAAAGATTCAGAAGTGTTGCCGACCAAAGGGCGGCCATGGTGTTCGAGTCTGCTGTATATACTCCCAAATAAGAAAGTCCTCCAGTATTATAAGCTTCGAGTCCCTGTTTCTCACTTAAAGTGCAATTGTCTTGAATGTTAATAAAATGCACGTCCTGGGCCTTGTTTAGAATGTGGCCAAAGAGATAAACATCGTCAACGTAAATCAATTCCGCACCCTTTGAAATTCTGTACAATTCAGACAACAATTTGGAAGTCGTAACCACAAAGTATCCACTACAAAACTGGGGTAAATGCGTTCTGTTTGGGAAGATATGGTCTGGGATGTACCACTTGCTATTCTTATCTCGAATTATCGGGCTGGTCCCCTCATTATGAACATGACAGGCGATAACGTTCTGGTCAGGTTTCAGTTCTGGCAAGATACTCTCCGCTACCTTGAATATGTTGACAAACATATCGTCATCGGCTTTTAGGACGTACTTGGCCGTTTTGCATCGAGTCACCATCCATTCCATTGCTATGTGGCTCTTAAGGGTCAAAGATGCGAAGCTGTCAGTAAAGTTTCCCTCTAGAATATCACCAAATCGAATATTCTCATTATTAAGTCGAACTTGACCTATAGCTGTGGGTGGTTTCCCAACTATGAATCTCACTGCAGTTGGCAGATCCCGGAAAATGCCGTCCGACGCCCATGACTGACGCAGTGAGCGGCGTCGGTAGAAATTTGACCACGAGCTTTGAATATATATAAATAAAATGACGCCATTGGAGCACGCATTTTTAATGGAAGTGCCACCTCCAAGCAATAGCTCTGGTATATCATAACTTGGTTTAGGCGTTGTTGTCGGAATATAAGAGTTTTCCATTTCTTTCTGGAACTGTGCAAGACGATTCGACTCAATAAACTTTACAAAATGTGAATGTGGAGTTCCGGTTATTGCTGAAATACCAGCCCAGTCCGTGTGAAAACTTATCCAGAATGAGAAAAGCAAAATTATACTGTACAAGCTTATTTTATGTTTTCGACCTAACCTTCTTAAAACTGCCATTTTTTGTGAATTTCACGTGCTCTGCTGAGAAATGTGATGCGACTTTCGACAAATAGCTGCTGTACTGTCTCTGCATGTGACCAGAAATCTGCAACACAAAGTATGACCTTCATTTTCTTAAATTATCATTCGAAAAATTTAAAATATTCAATTGAACAACTTAATCTATTACTTTATCAATATATATGCGCCGTTTGTGTGCAAGCAAAATTTCATAAAATGTCTTGCTTAAAGTGACTCGATCACATTTTGTATAGCTACATCTTTCATAGAACCAGACAATCAGCACTTGTGTGTGTAAATTAAAGTAGTGACGTATATTACATCATTGGCAGTTGCTGAACGGCAATAACGAGCTGAAAAGCGTTTCGACGCATTTGATTATCCCAACCAAAATACAACACAATACTTTAAAGGACAGCATATTCACATGTAATTTAGTAATCGGAGGTAACAGTTTATTCCATTATTCAATGTGTTCCAATAAAGGTTTGCTTTTTAGAACAAATAATTTCTTAAATAAAATTTGCTGGTATATGTACAGATATGTACGAGTAAGCATTTTAATCGATCAGGTACTCACGTAGATAAAATGAATGCACGTTACTTGTATAGCATCTAACTGTAATTCATACCGAGACCTAGAAAATATCAAGACAGTATAATACTTTACAAGCGGTAATTATTGCGAAATGTGAAGATGATATCCGTTATAACAACCAATTGACCAAGCTAGCCCAACAGCCCGAACAGCAATGTAACCAGCCTACCTATATCACGTGCATGTAACAATATTTTCCCACTGCTTTGGGGAATTAAGGCATAATATCTGCATAATCTCATACTTTAATCCAAGGAAAGGCGATTCTGAACACTATCTGTATTGGTGGATAGTACAAATTGCAAAAAATCACTAAATGTCCATTCCTTCCAAATCTATAAATAAGCAAGGTAATGATCTCTACTATAAATAGATATATTGTAATAATCTTATGGTTTTGATCTTTGCTTTTATTTTCTGTTGCGCCATTAATCGTATCAAAGCTGATAAACTGCCCAACCAATCGACAGACTGTGTAACCAATTGACAAAACCGCCTAACCAATTGACAATTAACATTTCAACCCATACAAGCGCATCACCAAATCGACCAGCCACACCAATCGACAAAATTGTCCAACCAGTTGACAAGCTGTCTGAAAAATCAACGAACCGTCCATCCAATTAACAAAACTGTCTAAGCAACCGAAGAAAAGTCAATTTAACCGACAAACCTTAAAACCAATCGTCGAACAGTTCAACTAATCAACAAATCACCCAACCAAAAGAAAAACCGTCTAATCAACCGACAAACCTAAAAATAAATTGACTAACAGTCCAACTTACAATATAACCATCGATAAAACGTCCTAAGTCAACTTTTAAACTTTTACTGGCAGACTATCAGGAATATCTCGGACAGTCAACAAATAAATAGAAAAAAGAAAACCTGTACTTTTTACTTGCTGACAATCCCAACACCTCTACGAATATAGCATAGGTTTGATATATAAGGTCACACTCTATAAGATTTACTCTATAGTAAATGTCATCTTTAAAAACAATTTACTACTAAATTAATTTTACTATGTATAGATCAAATGTTGTGCTCTATTTTGGGGTTTGTATTCGGACATTTTCCATTGCGCCCAAAGACAATTCGTAAGTACATATAACCTTATCACATGAACATTTAAAGGCATTGTAAATATTTTAATAACGACAAGGTTTTGCTGTTTCATGGTCAGTTTGTTGTTAGGCAAAAATGTTTCATTGTTGAACAGGACCTCGACGGCGACATTTGGATCAATGCTCTCTTGTTTTGAGAGTTCCAGTGATTTCTACGCCACGTTTTCAAGCATGACATTTCTGCCACCTCGGTCACCCAATGCTCATTCTTTCCTCATAGCATCACTCTTTGGTAGGTAGAGTATCCCGCGCCACACTGTCTCAGTGCTTGATCCTGACTTCTTCAGGTCATAAAATGTAGTGATACCTAATTTACAAATAATACCTAACATATTTAAATAACTAATTTGAATTAAAAAAATTAAAACATAACTTCATCGCCTTTCTTTTAAGTGATAGTAATAACAGCCATGTCTATTAGTGCGAACATCATGTTTTAAAGAGACTCTTTGTGAGTGTTAAATATATATCTTTATTCCCAATGCTGGAACAATGAACTTTGAACTATAATAATATACTGCCATTTTAAAACATTTTGTGACTACAATTGAAACGAACAGTGCTATTTTAATTTAACTACAATTTTCTGTTATTATAACTTTATTGTATGCATTTGTGTATTGATGTTTTATTTTCTTGTATTACAAGATCCGACGTTTACCCTGATTTAACATATTAATAAAACTGTTTTTAAAATTAATTGTCATCGCTCCATTGAAAGCGATAAAAACAGAGTTCTGCAACTAGTAAAAACGTACACTCTGTGGCACTGTTGCTTCTTTTTTATTTAATATTGACTATAACTAGTGCATTTATTGTTTGTTTGTTTGTTAGGTTATCGTTTCCATCAACAGTCTTTCAGTTATCTGGAGACGGTATCCACTTGAAGCAGATATAGTACTGCCCTCACTGTGTATAGCATGCCGTTAAAACCTGGCATGATACCACACTCATTCGATTTATCCTGACACCGGGCCAACCAGTCGTGGAACTACCCTTATATTTGCTTGAGCGTTAGTAAGGGAGCTATGCCACTACCATTTTAACGACTTTGGTATGTCGCGGCCCGGGTTCGAACCAGGGACCTTCCGCACCTGGATCCGACGCTCTACCAATTGCGCTACCAGGTCCGGTATCGTGCACTTATTGCACTTATTGATGCCTTTTTAGTATCTTTCGATATTTTTATCTGACAAGGCATTGCTAGTTACACTGATACGACCTGTCTTGTATGAAAACAATTTTAAGCACATAGTTCGTACGCACGCACACATACTATAGATATTGACAACACAATTTGGTATATGGCATTTCCTGTTCTATTTATAGTCATCTCCTCTTTAACTAAGCTCTCACTCCTTCGAACTGAGATTACAGCCAAAATATTGCACACGAATTCTCTGAAAATGAGGTGGGTGAAGCTGTATATTTATAACTAGCCGTACATGTCTGGCTGTACAGATAACCGCAAACATTCGTCTACACGACTGTACGCTAGCCCTAAATATTCGTTTTTACGGCTGTATGTTCTCCTTAAACACTCGTTTATACGCTGTTTGCTAGACCTAAACATTCGTCTATACGCTGTACGCTAGCCCTAAACATTCGTATTTGCGGTTGTATGCTAGCCCTAAATATTCGTGTTTACGGCTGTATGCTAGCCCTAAATATTCGTATTTACGGCTGTACGCTAGCCCTAAATATTCGTATTTACGGTTGTATGCTAGCCCTAAACATTCGTATTTACGGTTGTATGCTAGCCCTAAATATTCGTATTTACGGCTGTATGCTAGCCCTAAATATTTGTATTTACGGCTGTATGCTAGTCCTAAACATTTGTCTATACGCTGTACGCTAGCCCTAAACATTCGTATTTACGGTTGTATGCTAGCCCTAAATATTCGTATTTACGGCTGTATGCTAGCCCTTAATATTCGTATTTACGGCTGTACGCTAGCCCTAAATATTCGTATTTACGGCTGTATGCTAGCCCTAAATATTCGTATTTACGGTTGTATGCTAGCCCTAAACATACATCTAACGCTGTACGCTAGCCCTAAACATTCATCTATACGCTGTATGCTAGCCTTAAACTTGTGTATTTACGGCTGTATGTTAGCCCTAAATATTCGTATTTACGGCTGTATGCTAGCCCTAAACATTCGTCTATACGCCGTACGCTAGCCCTAAACATTCGTATGAACGGCTGTATGCTAGCCCTAAATATTCATATTTACAGCTGTATGCTAGCCCTAGATATTTGTATTTACGGCTGTATGCTAGCCCTAAACATTCGTCTATACGCTGTACGCTAACTCTAAACATTCGTATTAACGGCTGTACGCTAGCCCTAAACATTTGTATTTACGGCTGTATGCTAGCCCTAAATATTCGTATTTACGGCTGTATGCTAGCCCTAGATATTTGTATTTACGGCTGTATGCTAGCCCTAAACATTCGTCTATACGCTGTACGCTAGCCCTAAACATTCATATCTACGGCTGTATGGTAGCCCTAAATATTCGTATTTACGGCTGTATGCTTACCCTAACTATTCGTCTATACGCTGTACGCTAGCCCTAAATATATGTCTATGTGCTTTTCGCTAAATATTCGTCTATACGACTGTACGCTAGCTTAAACATTTGTCTGTACGGCTGTATGCTAGACCTAAACATTCGTCTGTTTATCCGTTAGTTCGGTTATCTTCACCCACCTTTAAAATGGGGTCCCGTTCCTAAATTGCACCGTAAATCAAGGCTAATATCGGATAGAGTGGTTTAAATGAGTTAGATTTATTGTTGGTTTTAGGATAGGGCAATTTATAATTAATTGTTGTGTTGTTCATTGATTCTCAATTTCGATATAAAAGTGAGCTTTACAGGTCGGTAACTTGTGGGTTTATACTGTACTTAATGTAGTATCTCGTCATATATTATTGTTATAATATTAACTTTTGACTGGGTCTGATGTATTTTTTAAAGTTTTGATACATGTTACTTACTGGACCTTGTCAATTTCACGTATAATAACATTTCTAATTGCGACTTTAGCTCTTAAGCCTATTT
Source organism: Sinonovacula constricta (assembly GCA_007844125.1). Lineage (NCBI taxonomy): Eukaryota > Metazoa > Mollusca > Bivalvia > Cardiida > Solecurtidae > Sinonovacula > Sinonovacula constricta. The sequence continues at coordinate 52,929,969 of CM017558.1, forward strand.
TGGCTGCTGCGTCACCAACACGTTTGCGTGAAGCTAGGACGTCCAGCTGTCAGTGGAGCAGTAATACATTAAATGTTTGGTTTGTTGCGGTTAAAGTAGTTCGTAAGCGTTGTGATTTCTCGGAATATGGTTCAAACATATGACTGACGGCTAGTGCCACCAGTCTGTAAATATGAAATAAAAATGTAAGGAAATATTAATTAAATGTCAGTGAAATTATACACAAAATATCAATTTGAATCTGGGACCACTTAAAAAAACTGTATTGCTTATTTCACAACAATGTCCAGCAAAGACACCATCAGATATGTGCTCTATTGTCTATAGGCGACGTTCAAATGTATCAGGTAAATGTATACTGTACTCACATACTCTCATAATAAGATAAGAGTGGAGTTTACATTTTGACTCTGACTTTCAGACATGCCAATGCCGACAGCGTTTAATACGGTATTTGTAAACAGAAATATCAAAAGGAAATAAACGTTCTTCTTTCAATCTAACTGTATTTGCATTAGTGTTTGGCAATCAATGGTCATACTGTGGGGGGTTTTTTTCCGTTATCGATTGAAAGGTTGCTTGCGTTCACGAAGTACACAAAGCTATTCAGTCAGAAACACTTTTGTCGGTTTTGTGTTTTTGTACGAAAGTTATATTTAAATGCAAGTCCAAACATAATTTGATTTCAAATTTCAAGTTTAACTGTAACATGTTCAATCATTTTCCCCAAAGTAAAATTCAGTCTTTTAACAATAATTTTGGGTAAATGAAAAACAGTAAGAGTTTTTAAGTCTCCTGAAAACATAGGCGAAACAGGATAAAAATGCATATACACAAATGTATTATATTTCCTGAACTGGATATTGGTGAGAGTTATTGATAAAAGAATATACAATTTGTGTTAGTAATGTATGAAAAAGTTAAAACAACGCGGACTATAACATCCGGGGTTGTTGTTTAAGCGCATTTCTCATATCCTGTTTATATCTAATCTAGCTTTGAACGTGTGTGACAGCATAGATAAGAAATTTAGCATTTAGCATATTAAAGTGTTAAGAACATCCTGTCGGATTTGAAGCGACTTGGTCCAAGGATGTCAAATTGTGGCTTAAAAGTGAAACATTTATTAAACAAAACTGGGCATTTTTGTCTTTATCAAATACATGTAATGATAGCAAACAATTATCAAAAATAATGACTTGCCGCACGAGGCTAGATATAACGAAAGGTTCATTCTTTTTTTTTTTCCTTATCTATTTTCAAGTAAAGTAGAATATTATTATTATGATTATTATTACATATTAAGTTGCGACTATTTAGAGTTAAGGTAAAGCAAGTGTAATAGACAATTTTCAGAATATGAAAATTGACACTTGTGTTGTATACTTTAATGTTGACGTATGCCAATTTTAAGAAAATTCTCCATCCAGTCTTGAATTTATGGATATTGCTTTCTTCTAAAATTGATATTTAAGGTGTCTCCTTTTTAGAAATAAGAAAACTCCATCTACTAAGTTATATCCTTTTTAGGAGATCTTTTTATTGAGTATTGTTGAGACACAATTTACAGCATTAGACAAACCAATCAAACATGTTACTTGATTTATTTGACTTAAACTATCCCAAATATGTAATTAATTATTTAAAAACTGAACACTTTATAGGCTGATTATCCCATTTTTCTGTTGACTGTGCTTTATTAATAAAAAAACCAAGCTCTTGATAGCCCTGCGATTTATTTTATTTCAGAGTTGCCCAAAATATTCTAAGTATTTTGGTTGATGCTGAAAAATATAAAATAATTTCACCACATGATTTTAATTTGTTTTGACTTTGAAATATCAGGTAATACATTTGTTAAAATTTAGCACAAGTCATTCCATTAAAATTTATTTACAAAATAAAACGTAAAATGGACACATGTTGTTTTTTTCGTCATCCGGTGGTGGCGCAGAAAAATAATGTCAAAGTGAAAAAGTAGGAATATCCAAAAACAATACCAGATTTGAAACATTTCAACACTAATTCTGATACTCTTCAATTTGGGATCCATCATTACATTTGCTATACCTTAAAAGTATCATTTAAAGTGTTCCAAGTTTTTGGCTTATTTTTCCGTGCTTTTTTCCCTAAGCAATATTTAATAGTAATATATTTTAATAACAGAATATAACTTGATATTTACAATTATTTCATTTCTAAAGAAAAGACATTTATATGTCCCAATTTTAGATAATAAATATCTCCGGGTCAAAACGGTCAAATTATACAACAATCATACGTACCTAATATAAGCAGATTAGCTCTATACTAATTATCCACCTTAAAATATTTCCTTCCGTGCATAACTGTGTTACACCTCTTAATGTCACCAGACTTGAACTGTACGTTACATGTCAACGAGCCTGAGTCCGCTAGATCTCTATAATGAGTCCGTTCTCCGTTGTTTGCTTCCTGATGCTTTGAAATATTAATTGATAATTTAAAGAGGATTAGCAACGAGTTTTGTACATCTTGATCAGAGAGTTCTCACCAGCAAACTTGCTGATCTGGGTCTACACCACTTGCCAAAGCTTCGTATATAGCAGTCTAGGAGTTACTACAGCGTACAAGTTAAAACTTAGAAGAATCAATATAGTAACATAATAGTTTCCTCAGTGACAAACGATTCACTTGTGAACCAATCTCCACACAGCGATAAACTACCTGTGCACAAGATACACCTCCGCCAAGACAGGAAAGTTGTACTCCAAGTTTATTTTGTAAATAAAGGCCACATGCCTATAATACAATGTGGTGATACACAGGTACAAATTAGGAGTTGCATTTTAAAGATTACAGAAAATACAGAAATCTTGTATTTTAATGCTTATAAATTATAATGTCAACGAAAAGTATAATCTATTTAAGGATGACCTCATCTTTGGTCTATAAAACTGTTCAAATCATTACTTTCACAATACCAGCTATTTTAAAAATCTGTTCTATTCTGTTCTAACGATTGTTGACACATACCTACACATAGCTGAGTCTCCATCCCGTTGCACACGGACTATGCCAATTACGCACGATTTACGATTTACTATATAATGATGCAGCAGAAATGGCCGCCATATTGGATGATGTATGAGATAACAAGGTTACTTTCTCGACGTATCTGTCTAACCTCACTTTTGATCTAATTGCAAATGCAAGCTCAGCCCTAATTAATATCAAACAACTCTCAATGGTTGAAATTCTCGATATCATCATATACGTATCGAAACTAGAAAGGCATCACTTAAGCAACGACGCGAGGGCACATTTTGTTCACAGAATATTTATTTTGTAAGTTTAGTTAATTTTTATTAATATGTATAAATTAAAAAAATATTTAAATGACAGTAATTTAAGTGCCTGTGATGTTTATTCTTGTCCATGTTAGTAAAAGGAAGAAAATTGAAAAGCATGTATTTTTGCGACAGCGTTAAGGGCGATGTTTGGACGAAATGCATGAAACGTATGGTCTGTGTGGAGGAGGGGGCTTCCCAACCTGCTACAAATTTTACTTCACACACATTTTTGGCAGTTTCTGGAATTATTGTAAGTGCATATAAGTGTTTTAGTTAAAATTAAATAGTAGAATAAGTTTTCGAAAACAAAGTTTCTGATGTCAGCAAAGCTGCTTTTGTTATTGTAGTTTTCTTGTGCCCGGTTCGATTGAATAAATGGAAGAGCTCCCAAAACTAAAAGAGCGCTCCTGGTTCGTATGATTCGACGTCTTCTTAAATTGGAAGCTCTGCTGCCTATTACACTCAACAGGCGGAATATATGAGATCACATTCTATTCTAAGATGGCGGCTTCGTCAGACGAAGAGCCCGGGACGCTCTTTAAATTTTATGGAGACTTTAGTGTATTATTGATGACCTAACTGCTCTTATAAACAGTCGTTAAGTAATGTTGTACTTTTCATATACAAAGACTACATGTTGGAGTTTATTCTCTGATTTGCAGAGACCAATCGAACCGGGCATTGCTTAATGATTAATATATTAGAATCTCCCATCATGTATACTTAGCCTTGTGACGACCACATTTAAGGACACTGTTTACGTCACAGCTGCGTCGCTTATTGATGAAGTCATGTGATATTGATTCGTAGAAGCTCTTTAAAATTCTGGAATGTTTTAATAACAATCGGAACTCCTCGGGTAATTCCGTCCTCGCGACAATCATCCCTCGGATGTATCTGGTGCAATGATACCTAATGAAATCACGATCGTTTTGTTCGCCGGAAGTGGGAAGAAGACTATGCCTAAAATGTATTTCTCACAAAACATGAACAATGGCATCGTTTGACAGCTCTATGTCTGCTGCCGTGGGTAAATTGAAGTTTTACAGGCTTCATACTGTAGTGCGCTGTCATCCGAGCTCTCATCTTTGGTTTGCGTCTGTCACAAAAGCAGTCCCATTTATTGAAATGGCCGAGGTGATCATACTACCTAAATAATCCGAGAGATGATTCGTGAATTATCCGAGGTGTTCCGATTGGTTTTAATGATGGAACTTGAACCTTCTCGAATAATCTTAACCAATATTAATAGGTCTGTTTTCATGTTTTTTAGACTTTATATGATACACATGTTTTATTGTTCTGTTTGTTAAATAAATGTATTGTAACAATTTGTTCTCTGTTCATTTAATAAAATACATTGTGTTGTTGAACTTGTACAAACGTACATGTATATCTATCTCGAAACGATTCGCTTTAACAGAGGAAATCACGTCCGCATGTCTTTCTGTGCACGTGGACAGGTCTATCTTTTTCTGGAAAGACCTGGCAATAAGAAATAGTTCTATTTTACAGTTAAAAAATAAGACAATAAACATGTCATTTCTTATATTTTATTTGCACCAGACATAATGTTGTAATTTTATTGATTACGATATTTAAAAATATTTGTTGGAAAAAAAATCACACCCTCGTATACAACTATACATGTATTGTGTAATGTCAAGGCCGTGTAACATAAAAGTTGCTACGAATATGGCATTAAAAATGTGAATTAGATTCGATGTTTGCGTCTGTTTGTGGTTGTAACAAACAGTTTGCTCATGGATTTTAATTGTTGATGACATTGAAATTTTGAACATTGAATATGCCATTGAAAATTGTGAATATAGTTGTGTTTTTGACAGGGTGACTTGCGAAATTTGGAGAAATGTTGGGATTGGAGGTGGTGTGCTGGTGTGTGTGATTTATTAGCACATTTGTCCAGATCTATGCAGTCAGCTGTATTTGGTTCAACTAAAGATTGAGCTCTATCTAAACCGTTTGAATGTTTATCATGTAACGACATTTGATCATCAGGGTCTGGCTTCAGATTAGGCAGCTGATTGCTGCTTTCTGAGACAGCCACAGATTCAAGATCAATTTCCTTCTCAAAACTGTTGGGATTAAAAGCCAAATTTTGCGTCGAAATTCTCGTAGCTCATCTCTACAACACTGCTTAGGTTTTTATACGTTTCTTCATCAAATTCTTTCAATTCATACCAAATAACATCAAAACAATAGGGACTCATAATCTGGCATTTTGATGGTTGTTTTTGCCGACTACAAATACGTTCTTTTATTGATTTTATTACTATTCCTACACAGCTTTAATCACGTGCCTGTATTACATGTTGTTGTTTTTTGCAAGTTTTTATATTGTAAATGTGTACATTTTGATTAATAAAGCTTTTTTTTTGTTTACAAATTTTCTTTATCATTGTAAAATAAAACTTCGGAAGATTGCGAAGAACTGTCCGGTTAGCTCTGTTGGTTAAGACGGTGCTTAAATTTTCAATCCTGCAGGACAGATATCGAAATCCGCTCTCATCCCCCTGTTTTAATGGCTTTGTTTGCTCTATTTAACAAATCTTTATATTTTGGACATTTTTGGGGTGACTAAAAGCATAATCACGCGAAAAATGAGTTTCGTTCTCGTAAACATTCCTGGTCGTTTCGTCAAAAAAGTGGTCCGGCTTAGAACAGGTGCGCGAATATCGGTTGATAAAGTTCATCTTTATCACACGGTTATATCAACCGATATTTAGATTGTGGGATAAATTTTCTTATAGTGCTAAAAGGGTAAATGTATTTACGACTTTTACTTTTACGACACTTTTACTATTCCCAAAAGCCATGGCAGACCCACCCTTCGAGTTTTATTGGTTTTTCCGAGCTATAGAATCCATTTTATATAACCTGAGAACTTCATAATGCCACCCACGTGCGTCTTGTAGCTTTTGATTTATAAGTAAATGTCAGATGTAAGTACATATATTCAAATTATGGCTTTACTTTATTATTGATTGTGTGACTAAAAATATCCACTTTGGGAATTTTAGGGTAAAATCTTTCTCTACGACAATTTTGGCATTAAAACCTTATGTTGAAAATTATTATTAGACTTGTACCTCTCTCTTTGTATCGCACTCTTCTCTCTCTCTCTTCTCTTCTCTCTTCTCTCTCCTCTCTCCACCCCCCCCCTCTCTCTCTCTCTCTCTCTCTCTCTCTCTCTCTCTCTCCACCCCCGCCACACACACACTCTCCCTCACTCCGCTCTATCACAAACGCTTCGCTCGCTTTTTTTCTCTGGCGTCATTTTTTCATCCTTTTTTCTTTTCAATATGTATAGCTTTTTTATTTTGGCTTTTTTATTTTTGGCCATTTAACAAAGTGCTGTGTCCAGAAAGTGTGTGAAGGTCATTGGGTTGGCTATGCTTTTGCCGGGAATACCTTTCCCATATATTACCGCATAGGTCTACTACCTTATAGGTCTACTTCTGAAGTCAAACAACGGTGGTTTTCAATGCAAACCGGCTTATATTAAAAGGTCAGCAGTCTCAGCACATCCGTCCGATTTATATTCGTTCAAGATGGATCGTGATGTCAATATGTTGCTCACATGTGACATAAAGTGTTTTAACCGAAGAGCTAAACGTGAGCTAATATACCTAATTAAGCATATCTGGGATTTTCACCGCTCTCGGCGACCCTTTTATGTATAATTGGTTTTGGAAATGTCTATGGGATGACGTCACAACTTTGAGAAGCGATAACATTTTTTAATTATTTTTACCGGTTATGCTTATGTTTTATTTCAGCAGTAAAGTGACCATATTGTTATATAATCTATGTTATAATGGTATTCGGTTTCTTTTGTTTCAAAAACAACAACCACTTAAGCTTAAACAATCTGAGACAAAACTCACAATTAAAACATTACTAATATCAACACCTTACTAATATCAATTGCTGATACTTATGTTTATACTACATAGCTGCACTAATTTGTATGTAAGTGCAGACTGCACTAATTATCAAATTATCAAAGAAACATTTTAATAGATAGATGTGTAAATTTTATTCGTCAATCAAGTTTTGGTATAATTTAAATTGTTTTGTTGTACTTTTTATGCCTGTGCACTTAGTATTGAAAAGGTCAAACAATTCGCGATTGGTATACAAGCTAATACCCACGCATATCGTACTGTAACTGAGCTTTTCCCTTTCCGTTTTGAATTTCCACACACTTTTGTAAGCTCATCTAAGCGAAACCGTAGGAGTGGGAGTGGCAGTGACTCTGTGACACATACAATAGCTAAAGTGAGAGGCCCGTCAGGAGGTTCATCAAACACTAGCTCGACTGTAAGTGAGGCCATTAGTGAGGCTAACAGGGTGTTGTACAACTTAGAAGTTGAATCAGATAGTGTTTTTACCGCAGATGAAAATAGTGGGATTCAAATGGCTAGCGGTGCGTGATCTACCGGGAACAGAGGAAAGTAATATAATTGCTCTACTTAAAAAAATGAGTCTAAGTTAGACTCTGTAGAGAAGCGGTTAAGTGCTTTAGAAGAAGTGAAAGAAAAGGTGGAAGGAATAGACAGAGATGTCAAAAAGTTGTGGACAGTCTTAGAAGAAAGAGATAGAAACCTGAATGGCAGGCTTCATGCATTGGAGGAAAAGGTTGAGACGTATGAGTTTGACAGCGGGAGGCTTTGTAGCAAGGTTGACTACTTGGAGCAGCAAAAAGAGGAGCTAAGAGATGAAGTGACCTATCTTCAGTCTCAATCCATGAGGAACAATCTCATATTTGACAACATTCCTGAGGACGCACACGAGACACATGAGCAGACAGAGGAGATAATAAGAGACTTCATAAAAGATAAACTGAAGCTGGCACAGAGTATTGTGGATGAAATGGACCTTGAGCGTGTGCATAGAATGGGCTACAAACAGGGAAGTAGAATAAGGAAGATCGTAGCCAAGTTTCACAGGTTTAAAGATAGAGAAATCGTGAGGAGGCAATGCAGACATCTGAAAGGTACAAACTTTTTTGTGTCAGAACAATACCCGAAGGAAGTGGCAGATACACGGCGCAAACTTGTTCCGCAGATGAAGCAAGCGAGGGAGGAGGGAAAACAAGCTTGGATTGTATATGACACTCTCTCTATATAGATGGCAAGGCTATACATAAATAGAGGTGTTGTGAGAATGAACTTAAAGTGCTTTCTTGGAATGTCCAAGGACTAACTAGTGAGAAGCGTGGTTGTTCAGAGTTTGTAAATATTATTAGAGACAACGATATTATCTTTATATATGAGACATGGGCATCCTCTGAAACAGATCTTTCTTTAAATAATTATATTGTTCATAATTTTAATAGACAATTTCAACACCGGCATGCTAAAAGGAATAGCGGTGGTTTAGCTTTGTATTATAGAGACTGTTTGAAAGATGGCATAACTATTGTTAAACATGATTTTAATACGATGTTATGGATTAAATTAGATAAATCCTTTTTTCACGTTGATAATGATATCTTTATTTGTGGTGTTTACCTTTGGGGAGAGGATTCCCCTGCGTATCATATTATTAATGTTGATCTTTTTGATACTTTAGAAAACAATATAAGCATATTTGATGCATTGGGAGATGTGTATATATGTGGTAATTTTAACAGTAGAGTTAGCCTTAAACGTGATTACATTGCTTTTGATGATAATAATAGTTTCATAGATGATGATAATTATATACCAGACATAACCATGGCCAGGGCCTCACTGGGCAACAAGTGTAATTCGTTCGGCCATAAACTATTAGACTTGTGTAAGGGGGCGTGTATGCGTATAGTTAACGGAAGGCTAGGGGACGACTTCGGTGTAGGGAACTTTACCTTTATATCTAGTCAAGGAATGTCTTAAATAGATTATCTTTTAGCCAAAGAATGTAATTTCGCACGATTGTCAAGATTCACTATTTTCCCTATTAACGAATGGAGTGACCATTGTCCTTTGCAGTTTGCCCTGTTTTGTAATAATCCTGTAAATGAAATATATCATGACGAGGAAATTGTGAAATGGAATGATAATTTTAAATCAATCTTTCGCTCATCACTTATTGCAAAATTACCTTTATTAAATAATATAATTAATGATGTAAATTTAGACAAACAATCAGTATCTAGCGCGGTCAGGGATTTCACGGCAGTGATGCTTGAAGTAACCGATCCGTTATTTGTAAAGCATGTAACACGGGAACCTTCCAACAATTTTTCAGATTTACCGTTAGGCAATCGTAAAGAGTGGTTTGATAAAGACTGTGATGATGCAAGAAATCGATATTTACATGCACAGAACGCTTTCTACCATAAAAAATCAGAGAAAAATAGAATATATTTATGCTGTCGTAAGAAAGAATATAAAAACCTAATTCGAAACAAAAAACGTTTGTTTGTTTGGAGAAAAATTTGCGAAATCGAAAAGCTTAAGTTTTGTAAGTCCAAACAATTTTGGAAGCATTTTAAAAAACCAAACAGAAAAGTTGCTGGAAATTTATCGCTTAATCAGTTCTATAGTTATTTTTCACAGTTAGAACATGATATTTTCCAAAGTCAAAACAAAGATGCTGATGTTTTTTGTAATGAATACGATTTTAATAATTGTTCTGACAATGAAAGTTTTAACAGTAAGATTACAGTTGAGGAGGTTAATGTAGCTATTAATAAACTAAACCGTTGTAAAGCCATTGGTATTGATGGGCTTATTAACGAATATTTTATCGAGAGTAAAGACATAATTTCTGGACATATATGTGACACTTTTAATGCTATATTTGATTCTGGATGTTTTCCGGAAGAATGGACAAAGGGTATTATTGTCCCCTTACATAAAAAGGGGGACAAGAATGACCCTAACAATTACCGTGGTATAACATTATTAAGTGTCTTTTGCGAAACTGTTTACCTCTGTTCTAAATAACAGAATTAATAAATACACTGAGACCTTCTCACGTATAGGCGATTATCAGTATGGTTTTAGAAAAAGTCATTCAACCGTTGATGCAATGTTTGCATTACAATCTATTGTCCAACATTATATGTTTAATAAAAAACGATTATACGCAGGTATGATTGATCTGAAAAAAATGTTTCGATGGTATAAATAGAAATGCACTGTGGTTTAAATTGCATAAAATTGGCATTAAAGGTAAAATGCTACGCGTCTTTAAAACATGTACAAGGAAGTTAAGTCTTGTGTGAGGCAATGTAATAACTTCTCTGAATTTTTTACTTGTTGTGTTGGACTTAGACAAGGCGAGGTTATCGCCCCTGCCCTTGTGTCGTTGTTCTTAGACGACATTGAAATGTATCTAAGATCCAATACAGAATCAAATATTTGCATTAATGATACTCTTCTTACTGTTTTACTTTTTGCTGACGACATGGTCATACTAGGAGATTCTCCTAAGGATCTACAAAATAAGCTTGACTTATTATACAATTATTGTCAACAATGGAGTTTAGAAGTCAATGTTCTTAAGAATAAAGTCATGGTTTTTCGAAAGAGAGGACGGCTGTTAGCTTCTGAAAACTGGACGTATAATGGAAATAAAATTGAAACTGTGGATACTTTTAATTATCTTGGAACCGTTTTTAACTATACGGGTTCGTTTAGTTATAATATTGAACTTTTGGCTGGAAAGGGAATCAAAGCACTGAATGTATTAAGTAATCAATGTCGAAAAATACAATTGACTCCTAAGTCCTTGTGTCAATTGTTCGATGCTTTTGTTGGTTCTATTCTTAACTACTCATGTGAGTTGTGGGGGTTCTGTACAAGCAAAAATCTGGAACGCCTTCACTTAAAATTTTGTAAACCTATACTAAACGTTCGTTCTAGTACAAGTACTGTAGCTGTATATGCAGAACTTGGACGGTATCCCTTATATATTACTCGTTTTGTTAGAATTATTAAGTACTGGTGTAAAATAATTCATTCTACCAATAGAATAGTTGTTTCATTGTATGATCAAGGTTTAAAAGATTGTCTAAATGGTTGCAAAAATTGGGTTTATAATGTAAAAACCTTACTAGACAAGTACGGGTTTTCAGATGTATTTCTGAATCAAATCTCACTAAGTAAGAAAATATTCCCTCTGATATTCAAACAGCGCATTATTGATACTTTTACGCAAGAGTGGAATGGCTTAATAAGTTATAATAATGTGTTGGACTTTTATAAAAACATAAAGGACACACCAAATTACGAGCCATACTTAGATATTGTACCAAATGACTTAAGACATTTTATTACAAAAATGAGAATCTCTGCACATTCCTTAAGAATCCACACGGAACGCTTCTCAAGAAACCCTGTTTCTAGAGACAGTAGATGCTGTTTGTTATGCAATAATAGAGATATTGAAGACGTTTTTTAATTTATTTGTATATGTCCAATTTACAATGATTTAAGAAGAAGGTACCTTAATCCAACTATGTATAGTAGACCATCCGTATATAAAAGGTGTTTGCTATTTGATTCGAAAGATAAAACCATACTTACCAATCTCGCTCTGTTTATCAAGAAAGCAATCTCACTTAGAAGGACAATGTGTGTACTTAATACATAAAGTTTATTCTCTATTGCTGTTTCTTATATTCTTTATATTTATTATAATGAAATTATTACATGCGCAGCTGGAAATAGTGTCATTTGTATTTCAGACTTTTATGATAGTAAGAAACCGGATACTAGATTTTACATTGTTATTCCAAAACGATGATGTACATATGTACAAATCTGAATAAAAATATGTTCTGTTCTGTTCTGTTAAACGGTGCTAATGTAGTTGCGCCAAATATGAATTTACAGAAAGATACCTAGTTCAACTTGGATATGGATGTGCTATGAATAACAGAAAGATACGTTTCATATGGTTTTACATATGCCTATATTTAATGACCAGTAATAACGACTTATATGCGCCCTGAAGTACATACTTGAATCAATACATACAAAGTAAGTGAACTTACACACGAAACAATATCGGTACGAATTAACATTGTAATGACCGAAAATGACCAACAAAGACAGGCATAGACCAACAATTGGAGAAAAGTATTAAAGGGTAAATTATAGTCTATAAAAAATATTTTATTGATGTTTAATTTGGATGATGCTTTAATTTCTCAAAACAGAACCTGTATATATGCTAAAGGTGTTGTTCTATTAATTAATAATGTCGGTCCAAGGTATAGATTGTCAAGTCTTATATATGCAACTGTGTTGCGAAAACATTTTCTTTTGTTGACTGCTCTGTTTACATTCTATTTTTGCATTATTTTCCGGCGACTTTTATGCTCTGCATCAACTTGTTCTTGTATCAAACATTATATCTTATGTAGATCTTAATATGCTTAGCGACAAACGCATGCGTATTAATATGACTCGCATATTGCCGAATTAAACAAAACACCAACACAATTGAGGGGGAAACTGGGAGCTTTTATTTCTAACTACGCTCCAATACTAATACAGCAAGCGCGCTTAATTGCTGTAGTATCATTTCATCCGCACATGTTTAAAATTGCGCATATTTCGCGTAATGGTAAAAGTGGTGATTTAAAACATAGCAAAATAACATTATGTAATAACATTTCTTAGTAGAAATATACAACTGCGTGAATATATGCCTGCGCGAATCTATTCTTGCAGCTTTAGCGTGACCATTAGTCTCCGCGAAATTATATGATACCACAGTAAAGACAAATACCTACAAAAACATATATCTAAATTCAAAAGTGCATGTACGCGCTGAGACAAAGAACCGCGTCCAGTTATTGCGACAAACAAGCGCGCACTGCAGCTAGCATACGGTCGGCCGGAGCCAAAACTCTGGGAGTCCCAGGGGACATGTCATCTGACCATGACGCTAAGATGCGCCGCTTGATTGGTTGTCTAAACGAAATTAAGAAACCTGCGAAATGTTGTTTATTGATGCCTTACATATTTTCAGTATGCTGTGTAAATGTCCGCTCTATGAAAAATAAACATTCTCAGTAATGACTTTGACATCGTAGCAATAACGGGGACGTGGCTTGGCTCATCTATTAATGAAGAACTTGTCCTAACGTGATACCAATTGCAATATGTTCCTTGTCAGGATGGTAGAGTTGGCGGAGTAGTGGCCTTATTTGTCAGGTCCACGCTGCAAGTCGGAGTCAGGGATTCTACTGCCAGTAAGCAACACTCTGTACATGGACTGTTGCATCAAGCTTCTTCAGCAGAATGTCTACCTGTCCGTCGTCTACCGTCCTCCGCCTTTCAGGACCAATGGACTGCAAAATTGTGTCTTCTTCGAGGAGTGGTCTCAATTTATAAGTGTGAACAGTGCCAGAACGGACGAGCTTGTTGTAGTTGGAAACTTAAACTTTCACCTCGATGGTCAGTCAGATCAGAAGGACACTAGTGCAGTCGTATCTAATGTCAGTGTGTTCGATCTGGGATAACAGTGGCCACTCTTGTACGGATCACTTGGCAGTGCAGTTCGGAACGGTGTTTGAAAAACTTGCTAACCCCGTAAAATCCATATCCTACCGTAAATATCGCTCGATTGATTTAACTGGATTACGTAATGACATGAGGACGTACCCTGAGTTCAACGTCATACAAGGAAGCTGAGAGCAACGTGCTGATGCATGCAATATCGGTGTAAGGCCGCTAGTCGACAAGCATTCTCTGTAACAGCATAAGACCATCACATTCTGACCACATGCTCCATGGTTCTCCGACGAGCTTCATGATGTGAAATGGGAGAAACGTCGTCTTGAACGTCTGTGACTCAAGTCTAAGTTGGAAGTTCATCGTCAGATGTACCGGGCTCAGTGTCGTAGAGTCAACATAAAGCTGGCCAAGGCTCGAGAGTCCCACTTCAACTTCAAGATTGAAGACTGCGGCTCCAACTACAAGAACATACACCGCATTGTCAAACATCTCCATGGTGAGAGTACCATCGACCTCGTTGAACATTTCAGTGAGTTTTTTGACGACGAGACCCGTCCTAGCTCCATCAGGTCCAGAACTACGTCTACTCTTGCATGTTTCACTCCTTCAAGCGATGAGGAGATTCGGAAACTCCTCACTGCCAGTCTGAACAAGTCTTGCGCATTGGACCCTCTACCAACGTGGTTGATGAAAGGGTGTATTGATGAACTTGAGCCATTACTCAAGAACAATGTGAACGCTTCGTTACGTGAAGGCCTAATTTCCCGATTCACTCAAGATGGCTCACATCACCCTGCTCCTTAAAAAGCTGGTCTTGACTCAGAGGTTGACAAGACCTACCGTCCCGTCTCTAATCTGAGCTTTCTGTGAAAGCTTTTGAAGCGGGTTATTGCCAGTAGGCTTTATTGGCACCTCAGTGCCAATGCTCTCTCTGAATCATATCAGTGTATGTACACCAAGTTTCGTTCGACTGAAACGGCACTCCTTCGCGTTCAGTCTAATGTATTAAAATCATTGGATCGGGTTGATGCGGCAGTTTTGTCTGTGCTCGACTTATCAGCAGCCTTCGATACTTTGGACCACAAGACACTTATTGAACGCTTAAGATTAGGTTTCGGTATTTTCGGTGTAGCCTTGGAATGGTTCGCTTCGTACCTAAGATAGTCAGCGTATATATCAGGCAAGTGCTCAAAGCCACATGAGCTCAGATTTGGAGTACCCCAGGGGTCTGTTCTCGGGTCTAAACTCTACACCCTGAACACATAGGCTCTTGGTGATCTGATCCGGCAAGATGGCCTGGACTATCACATGTATGCTGACGATACACAACTGTACGTCTTCTTTAAGCTGACCACATGTCTCCAATTCTTGTGGATTTACACTGGTTACCAGTATGTAGTCGAATCGACTACAAGGTTCTGGTGCACGGTGCGATCAATGGCACTGCAACAGCCTACATCAGATATGATCAATATCAATTAACCGAGCAGCCCTCTTTGCTCCAGTGATCAACGACTTCTGGTCACACCTAGGACCAAGTCGGGGAGCGATTCTTTTATTCTGCTGCCCTGACAGCCTTCCTGTTGACCTCAGGGCCCTTTCAACACTGACAAGCTTTAAGAGGGCTCTGAAAACACATCTTTTATTAATGTTCATTTGCACTAATTTCTTTTATATTCTTATTTAAATGTTTATCTAACATTGCCATTTGCTACATATATTTTATTTCTTATCAAAGGTTTTAGTTACAATTTTATATTTTGTTAGGTGTCTTTGAGCACTCTTGTGATAAAGGCTGTAAATATATGGTAATAAAAATAATAGTTATATTTTTTGAAAAGTAAAAAGTAACACCACGTCGTCATTACACACAGGTATTTCCTATTTGAGACCCGCCACACAATTTGCTCTTTTTAAACTAGCAAAACACGTGGATTTGCTTTTGAGTTCACGTTACATCATCATTTGTGTCATCTGTCGATATCTATTTTAGCAAACATTCTCATCGTGCTTATTTATAGATTTTGAATAAATGCACATGTAGAGTGAAGTACTTCACGATTTGTACTGTCTAACGATTGAACAAGAGTAGACACGTCGAAAATATTTTGCTAACAATTCTCAAAACTAAGGTCACGATTTGTACTGCCTAACGATTGAACAAGAGTTGACACGTCGAAGAATATTTTGCTAACAATTCTCACAACTGAGAACTAACCTCTAAACACGGGTAATATAGTGTTACATGTTTCTCTAACCTCTAAACACGGGTAAGATAGTGTTACATGTGCCTCTAACCTCTAAACACGGGTTAGATAGTGTTACATGTGCCTCTAACCTCTAAACACGGGTAAGATAGTGTTACATGTGCCTTTCACCTCTAAACACGGGTAAGATAGTGTTACATGTGCCTCTTACCTCTAAACACGGGTAAGATAGTGTTACATGTGCCTCTAACCTCTAAACACGTGATAGATAGTGTGCATGTGACTCCAACCGTCTATCTTTCTATGTTTTTATAGGTATTTAAGACTTGAACAATATTTTGATTTTTTTTTCTTTTTGTAATTAACTCTTAAATTAATTTAGACTGTGCAAGCGATTTTGCGTGGTCTTTGATGGTTCAAATTTATGACTTTTCAAGAGGGTCAATAATTTTGATCTTATGTTCTTCCACTATAATTTACTAGCCTGTAACCTTCTGCATCTTCCATTTGATAAATACAGTTAACTCCCACTCCTCGAGTTTAACCCTTAAAGCGCATTATCGAAAGAGAGTGGTTTTGTAAACACGCCATATCTGTGGAGTGTTTACATTAATTAGGAATAAAGATAATGTTTAAATTGTTGCCGTAAACTCGCGGACTGATGTCAGTAATGCTTATGTAAATGGTACACGCACGAGTCTTACGACGCACGAGTCACGTAAGCCTTACATTGTTACTATATGTTTTGATAACTCAAGCCTTTACTTGATTATTTTTTGCAATGACTTAAAATAGCAAAAAACACACAGGCGTACATGCAAAAAGAACACGGATATACATAATTAGACGTAATTACTTTAAAGGCGGTAACCAACAGTTTACCTTTACCAAATTCATGTAATAACACTTTACCACTGCTTTTGGGGAATGTGGGCATACTTTCTGTATAAAACTATACTTAAGTATAAGTAAACACGGTTTTGAACACTACCTTTATAGTAAGACAGTAAAAATCGCGATAAAAACACTCTAAAAAGTTCTTTCATTCCAGATCTATAAATAAGCACGATATAAATAAGCAATATAATACTGATCTCTGCTTAAACTAGATATCGACGTCATAGCGGATTACCCGGATGACGATATAACGTCAGCTCAAAGTGAGTTGTCGTCTGGTTTTCTTAGGAAATAGATGTTTGCAATAAATAATGGGGATTTATGTTTCACTGTTCACATTGATCTAGGGCATCAATGAACAGCATTTTGCAGGACCTTATCAGGTAACAATGACTTATTTGGTTATTTGAGAAAAAATATTCTGGACCAAACTGTCGGACACCACCTTTAAAGACTGACATATTATTTTCCTTTTCGCTATGTGTCCGTTAAGTTTATAATGTATGTCACAGAAATCAATTTGTGTTGTTAACATCCCGAGTTCACTCCAATTAGATTAATAGGGTGTAAGATCACGTGAACTTTGTGTAGGGTGAGAGTGTCTGAGAGGTGTTGATATGAATGCAGATTACGAAGGTTACTATTAAAAATGAGAGATGAAGAGGTCAAATGTCAGAATGGGAGTGTCTGGTTTGTATCTGGGCCAGGGTATGTCCGTTTGCATGTGTGAAGTGCGGGTCAGTTCAGCTCGATTCCTGCAGAGTGTCGCAGCGTTTAAGGGAGTGTGTTTGTATTTTGTTGGTAGATCAAGTCGCTGGTCGATGGTGAGAGAGAATATAAAAAAGTTAAAGATTTTATACAAGAGTCAAATCGTAACTAAATACAGTAAACCTATAGAAGGGAGGGAGAGACAGGAATTCTGGTTTGAGTACTGTGAAGGAAAAAAACACCAACAAGATTTGCTAGTCATCATTCAGCAAGAAATATTCAAGTTTAACAACTTTATTACAAATTTCATAAAAGTGAACCTTCAACTTTTTTATATCTGCTATGTAATACAAAATTAGAAGCTATTTTGTTCGCTCCATAGGTAGCGATAAAAACATTGTTCTGCAGTTTGTAGAATTTTTTATCTCTTTGAAAATGTTTATCCCTTAAAAAGGTCCCTAGCATGTGGGAACATGTTTTCAGTTGTTGTTGTTGTTTTTTTGTAATTTCCTGAAAAGCCCGCCTTAGGCTTTCAAATAAACGTTTCTATCTTCTTTGGGTTATTTTTGTCATATGTGTCTTTTTTCCAACATGTAAATTGCGAAAACATATATTTTCTGTCGATTTGGTAATAATTATTTCAAAACGGGTATTTCTTTTCAAAATGGGTTCTAACATATCTTTAAACGACAAACTGTGTCATTCGGTATATGTTTGTCTTCATAAATTGCAAGCACTATACTACAATGCCATCGGCGCTTTGATTAAAAACAGGTTATGGACGGAAAAACAAGTAAGCCGACATAAACTCCTGGCAGTAGATCATATGGGCATTAATCTCTGCTGTGGTGAGTTATCAAGAGACTGTAGATTTAACCACGTCACTTATGTGACCATAGAGTTTCAATGTTTATATTATGTCAACTTGACGTTTGACCATCAATACGCCAATAAAACGCAAACGATTGTTTAACACTTAGTTTGTCTGGTTCCCTTCGTACTTATACTACAAACAGCACGTAAGGCAAAGGAAAATGGCGGCTGTACCCTGTTGCCTTTATAATCTTAGAAAAATGTTTTTGTTTTTTACCAAAATAGAAAAGGTCATAGAGGACAGTAATGTAGACGATAACTGCGGACAATCAATTAATGGAAACTTTAAAGTTATCCGCCTAATGAATGTATAATATAGGAAATAGATTTTAAGTTTGTGTGATCTAACGCCCAATATATCGCGGTTTCGATTTCAGATGGTATTAATTTAATCACGAATGCCATAGCAATCATGTCAGCTTGGTAAACAGTGGGTAGGGAAAGAAAAAGGAACAGCTATTCTATTGCAATAAATAGTCCCTATTTATGCCTATTTATTAAACTGAAAAAATAGAATTATCAAGAAGACGTATTTCTTTTTTCGCGACGAATAAAAAGTTTCAAGTTTCATTTTAAAATCTAGGTAATTCACAGCTCAGTGTAATGTCATTACATTGTATAACAACAAATATATTTTAAAAAGATATCCGACGTTGGTAAAGCTATAAAACTTTAAAACGTAGTTTTGTTCAGAAATAACTTTGAACGACCCAAGTCATCAAAAGATTATACATTTGTTTACATCAATAATATTCTACTAACTCTGGTAATAATGTAACCACTTTTGTAACTTATAAAACACATGTAGTATGTAACCCAAAAACTAAAGTTTGTTTATACGTCTAAGGTAAATTTTCCAAGGTTATTATGACTTGATCTACGCAATACAACGTTTTTTGCTTACACACCACGTCAGTGGTGTATTTCTTGTTAAGATGAGTATACTGATGCAATGAGCAAAGTCTGCTTATGAGGACTGCAATGATTCAAATGTAATAAGGAGGACTAACCTTTTTTTTTAAACAATAAATGTTATATAGTTATCCGGAGTAAGTGCTGTCCGAATCACAATACGCTGTCAATATTTGTATCATTTATTAGTCCAGAGAACTGATTAGGGGATACATTAATCCACCATAAGGTTCTGTTCATTGGCGACGCACTAGAACGCGACACCTATCTTATGCTTATTGAAATTTGCATATGGGGAAAGTCTGTTTAGCGGACTTTCTAGCCCTGATACGGGTCCTTATTCGGTAAACGGCATTCTATTTTATTTGCGTATTTTTTGTATTTCTTTTCGTGTGTTTGTTCTTTTAGTATGTTTGTAGCTCTTTTGTTTTGATTTGGGTTTATTTCTTTTTGTTGTTAAAATATCTAAACATTTGACGTACATGTACATGATGGCTCAGTACGCCCTTACTTAGGAAAGTAGATAGGAATGCTCTTCGGTACGTCATTCGATGCTTATATGGCATTCTAATATATTGAGATTATCTATCAGCAACGGAACATCTCATAGCCAAAAGATGTTTGCTCTGAACCATCTGATCCATTGAGTCTGACTTTAGATGCAAAGTTTATGCAACATTTAACTAAACTCGCAATATATAAACGATTTCTTTAAGGTACGTGCAAACCTAAAAAATGCATTTTCAGTGCGTCCAGCGTGCAGTATTGCTTTTACAGCATTTCTGAAGTGTTTCTGGTCAAGATATTATGTCTTTGACCCTGGATCGGGGGGGGGGGGGGGGGGGGCGGTCGGTGCGGGTTGGGGGGTCACATTCAAACCCTAGTCCTGTCACAAGAAGTTTACAAGAGAATCTTATTAAAGATTCGGATGATCAATGCACTTGCACAAGTGAAACGTGCAGCACACCAATAAAGCATTTATAATATGTTTGAAACGTTCTTAATCAAGAGGATGGGGACTCTGGATCGGATGGTTTTGATTTTAAACCATAGTTTCGTTATGACAAGTTTTCAAAAAAGAAATATGGCTTGGATGTTCAGCCAGCAACAAACTAGTACAATAATGTTTTATATTAATAAACAATTCAATCTATGGCGTAATAAAACAATAACAAATAAATCAGACAAAAATTCAGAAAGCAAAATAAACTTACAGTTACAGTTACAGTTTGTCGCTTTAGGGGTGTCCCTTTAACAGTCCAATTAACAATCTAACGTCGAATAATCCTGAAGAGTTTTCGGTAGAATGTCCTCGTAGATAAGCACAGTTGAAATAATCCAAAGGTAGAACAATACACGAATGTAATTAATATAGTTCCAAATCCGACAGTTCAATATTTATATCACTGTAGAATATAGTAAGTCCACGTAAGTTCCAACACAGAACGATTTAATATAGAAGCTGCAAGTATTTCCAAACTATATGTCCAAACTTTTATCCAAGCTTTTTATCCGAACTCTAAAGCAAACTGTATCCAAACTTCCTTTAAATCGGCTTATACGCCCTTATATCACCCAAAGAATTTCTAGAACATTCACGAAACCCAGAACATTCTCGAAACCCAGTTAAAATTAAACAAATGAACTTTCTAGCATGACCCTTATTTTCTAGCAGTTACGCGAATGCTTCGTCATAAAAACAACTTAAGATGTATTCTTAATGTCAGTTCAGTGTGTAATTATAAACCACGGTAGCACATACTTAGTTAATAGCTTTACTTTGTTACTTCGGTATTTAGTACATACCAGATCGTTTTTTTTTGCTGTTTCTCTAGGTTTGTCTTCATCTAATTTACTTTAAATGTGTGAAGAAGATTGATAATACATGATTCCATGGCAAAACAACTTTGAAAAAAAATATCGTGGGAAAGAAAAAAAGCTATGTTCCTGAAAAATACAACTTGAACAATAATGATTTGTCTAATATGAGGCTGCTGCACATGTGCAGTTTGTTCGAGCACACTTTAAACTGAATGCGCTAATCGAGCGAATTATCGGCGCTCACAGGCTAGCTGTTGCTTACAAAAATGATTTGAAAAGGAGAGACCAACTCGAAAAGACGAAGAGGGGCTCTGAACGGTTTATTCTTCCTTCCGGAATTTCACCTCTTTGGACATTAATTAGTAACTCTTCGTTGTTGTTTTTTCACACTTCGCCTTGCTTAGATTGGTCACAGTTCACCCTACTGCAAGGAGACGAGATTCACGGTTCGCCCCGGTTTGGCAAAAGATGTTCACACTTTATCTTAACATTATTCACGAATGAGAACAATACTTAAATTGTTCAATTTTGTTTAGTTTTTTTAAAAACAAACAAACTTTAATTATAAATCTACTTAAAAGACATTTGAAATAGTGCATAAACCACGAAACAGACTTATTGTTTCTTGCAACGGCATTTTAATAATACGTTTAAAGTATTAATTTCAGAGAAAACACAATTTAATATCGCGTCTAGATAACGATATCACAGTAAATTAAATTAATTAAAGTAAAATCTGTTTGACGACCATTTCAAACATCACAAGGAGGTGCACACTTACATAGCTTTAAATATTCGAATGTAGTAGAGCATGTTACGTAGATGTTCAGTTTAACATTGTTAACGAACTTATAAATGATCATTATCAAATGACTAATTATCAACCAAGAATAGCGCGTGTGCTATCATCACAATAATTACGAGTGCCAAACATTAATTAAAGATCACACTTTTGTTGCATTTTGTGCATTAGTGAAATAACTATATACTCCAAATTGTCATAAGTGTAAAAACGTTATTAAATTATGGGCAACCAAAAATAGTATATACAATTCATATATTTTTATTCAGGTTAAGATTTTTCCTTGGTTACGACAAGTTTAAAATAAGAAAAAGTAGAGCTAAGGAGGATCAACAATACTCATAATATAAAGTCCAGTAAATGAAGACGAAATAAACATAAATACAAGGTGAAAGCCATAGAAATAATAAGATATAAATTAACAAGTACACATTTTTTACTTTTGATGCATTTAGATTTACTGGTAAAGTGTAGCTCACAAGAGAGCAAGTCTGGAGACAGGTTTCCCACCGCTGTATGTTACAGCAGGGCCCACTGGACATTGAAGCTGCTGCACATAGTGCATTTTGTGCGTGTACACTTTAGTTTTGTAGTTAATTGTGATAACTTTGGCAACTTTCTTTAATCTTTAATTTTCTTCATTTGATGTATATGCGTCATTGGGTCGCTGGGTCACCGTTCTGGTCGCCGTAGTCGCCGAGAACGACGACCCCTATTTTTAATTGATTTTAGGGTGACCTTAGTTTTGAGAAGCGATATTATTTTTTGATATTATCTTTAGCGGTAATGTTAATTTCAGCAGTAAAATGACCATATTGCGTTTGGTTTCTTTTGTTCCAATAAACGAGATTCTGCATAATCATTAAAAATAGCTAACTTCCATATATTGTATTTATTATTATGTATTATTATTATGGCACGTGCTTTTAAGTGTTTTCAGGTTCTTAATTTGCTTTGTATTTATTTCAATGTTTGTTGTCTAAAGCAGGTAGGCTTATTTAAAACAAGAAAATAGGTTTGCAGATGAAAACAAATTCAATGTAGCAAAGCATTTTTAAGTGTTTTGAATTGTCTTCAAATTTAAAAGAACAGATGTCTGGGGAAGTATGTAACAATGTTAATTATGTTGTATTTTTTTCATTTCATTGTCATAATTGAGATGTAGAAAATCAAACTATTTAGCAATATTCTGTTTATTTACTTGTCCCTAGTAAGCTATCCGAATTAATAATAATTTTCATCAAGGCTTATTTAACAAAATGTCGTCATCACGACATAATAATACACAATAAAATATTAATTAAATGTTAAAGAGAAAAAAAAAGATCTTCACAAAAACCTATATTCTTAATTGAAGAATGATTAATAGTACATAGTAAAACACAACCAACATTGCTATAGCAGTTTGCGCTTTATGATGTGATACACGACGCACAGATTTGACCCTTAAATATTTCAATTTGACTTCTGAAAATTTTGACAGAGGAGTCAATGACCCTTGAAGTTCAGAGTCTACGCCCTGGTAAAAGAAAAAAAAAACATAACCATCAATTTAAAACTGGAGAATGCTATTAAAATTTCGCATAGGTACACGTCAACATTAAGTATACAACTCATTGGTTGTGTTTATGTTCAAATTCTTTATACCGGTATGGTCTATTACACTTCCTTTACCTTACACAAGCTGGTCATAGCAAAAACATGAAACAAGATCTTACCCCTGTTTTGGAGAATCTGGACAAGAAATCTTCATAAACTCTTATGGTGAGTAAAAACAATTCTGACCACCTCCTCAATTCTTAGACAATGCAAATCGTGAAATAATTCGTTCAAAATGTTCATTATTTCCAAATCTATAAATAAGCACTTGGGGATTTCTGGAAAAAAAATAAACATGATATAGCCTAATCTCAAAAGTAAGTTGTCACGTGGTTTCCTCAAGTAGAAAATAGCTAACTGTGCAGCGTGGCTCAGATCGGGAATGCATGTATGTAATGACGCGCGGGGCGTTATGCTTAAATGTTTACATATATATAGGGCATCAATAAACAGAATTTTTTCAGGTGACTATAATTTATATAGGGAACATAACAGAAAAGATGATAATGCACAATAAGGTTACGTTTGTTCTATGTACGAAGTCATGCGAGGCAGACTGTCGCCAAAATTGCATGAATGCATTTTCCAAACTGCAACCGATCTTGGGACGCAATAAAATACAATATTAATTTGAAGTTTAAGGAGAAAAGAGACAAACTATGTATGCTGAATTTAAAATAAAGCGTTATGGGTCAATGAAGCTAAACTTTTAAGATACCGATGTCATTTATGAAATTATAAAAAAATGAAATATTTCAATGGTGAACCTTATTTAAAGAAACTCTTTGTATGCAAGTTTGCTTAAAGACATATTTATAATCGCCCTATTATATGTATCTATATATCTATCTCTATATATCTGTCAGTCAGTCTGCCTGCCAGCCTGCCTGCCTGCCAGCCTGCCTGCCCGCCTGTCTGCCCGCCTGTCAGCCTGCCTGTCTACCTACCGAGAGAGTGTGAAAGAGAGAGAGAGAGAGGGGGATGGAGAGAGAGAGAGAGAGAGAGAGAGAGAGAGAGAGAGAGAGAGAGAGAGAGAGAGAGAGAGAAGGAGAGATGCGTTCTTCATCGCAATGATTTGCTGTCTTATCATAATCATCGTGTTGCAATAATGTTGATGCTATCAGGCGAGAAGGATTTTCTTATTACAAATGTGCAATGATAGAGTACAAAACGTGCAAAACCCGCACAAAAATATTAATAAGATCCGGTTGGTTCGCATTATAAGTTAACATTAATAGAAATAATAATAAAATGAAAGTTCCAATCCGATTATACGACTGAAAATTACAATGTCATTACGCATTTGCTTCACGGCGGTGTCCGGAAAAATGTTCTAAAATGTCGGAGATGCGTTCTGAAGTGTATCTGGACAATAGGTTAATAGTTTGTTCATGGTTTTATTAAACTGACTCTGAAAGTCTGAAAATGGGAAGACATAAAGGTTTAGCAACATAACTTTGTTGTTGAAAACTGGTTCTAATTCATCCAAAAATATGCCGGCAATCACTTACTTCACTTCGAGTTGGAACGTAAAATACAGCTGGATTTCATTTGTAGCTGTGTTTTCCAATCGATCGTTATTTGCATATATTGGGAAGAAAATAATAATAATAAACTATATGCTATCTTAGCGAAAATTTTCAGTTATTATGATTAACACATATGCATAAATAATGCCTGAATTTAGATTTCTGTTGGGTGTTCAAGAACGTGTTGTACACAATTTCGATGTAGAGTATTTTTTGGAAGTTACAACTACAGCTCGTCTTAAAAATACCAAAATTTACTGTGGAGCCTCCATCATTAGGCATGACAAACAAAACAGTACTTATTTGCCGCGAAACAAGATATCAAAGCAGTTTGAAGTTTCAACACATCAAACAAGCAAAGCGTTTATTAAAACTTGGACCAAAATATAATAGATTGTGCACACATCGTCAAACTACCGTCGTGTTCCAGAACACTGCTCATTTGGATTTGATAAAAAAATAACAATGTGTGTGTGTGTGTGTGTGTGGTGTGTATGTGGTGTGTGTGTGTGTGGGGGGGGGGGGGTGTGTGTGGTGTGTGTGTGTGTGCGTGTGTGTGGGGGGGTATGGGGTGTGTGTGTGTGTGTGTGTGTGTGTGTGGTGTGTATGTGTGTGTGTGGTGTGTGTGTGTGTGGTGTGGTGTGTGGTGTGTGTGTGGGTGTGTGTGGTGTGTGTGGTGTGTGGTGTGTTGTGTGTGTGTGGTGTGTGGTGTGGTGTGTGTGTGGGTGTGTGTGGTGTGTGTGGTGTGTGTTTGTGTGTGGTGTGTGTGTGGTGTGTGTGGGTGTGTGTGGGGGTGTGTGGGGTGTGGTGTGTGTGTGGTGTGTGTGTGTGTGTGTGGTGTGTGTGTGGTGTGTGTGTGTGTGTGCGTGTGTGTGTGTGTGTGTGTGAGTGTGCGCGCGCGTGTGTGTGTGTGTGTGTGTGTGTGTGTGTGTGTGTGTGTGTGTGTGTGTGTGTGTGTGTGTGTGTGTGGTGTGTGTGTGTGTGTGCGCGCGCGTGCGTGTGTGTGTGTGCGTGCGTGTGTGCGTGCGTGCGTGCGTGCGTGCGTGTGTGTGTGTGTGTGTGTGTGTGTGTGTGTGTGTGTGTGTGTGTAAACAATCTCGTTTACAACAATATGTTAAACGTAATGGTTGCATTTTGTGAAGAACTGATGATATAAAAACAAGTTCTTGTTACCGTTTACATGTACAACTATACTATGGTCAGGATGCTGGGGCATACTATGAAAAAATTGGGCTTATAATAAAGGGCAAACGAAACCTCCTAGATTGAAAACTAGTTAACAGTCGCATAATCAGAGCCAGATAGGCTTTATTCTAACTCTTCTTTAGATACTGTTAAGACTACCATCACACAATACACCGAGAAAAAAAATAATTCTGCACCAACTTGCAGGAGAAAACTGACACCACAGCTTGAACTGCACATTGTGATGGTAGACGTCAACGTCAAATAACACAGTATATTAACTTTATACGGAAAGAGATGAGTTGTAGAGAGACAAGAAATGGCCTACGATTCTCAGACTTGTCCTCAAAAAGTAGCAATCTAGCAATATATCGATAGTAATCAAAATTATTAAGCAGCATTCAGACATAAGAGTCGTTGCATTGATACACATATCAAAACGTTACTGAACACTTCGCAAAAGCAACAGTATCCACCACACATCTATGTTTAAGATTTTGACGTTATTTCCTTGTTGTCTATCTTCATGGACAATGTATATCAGCAACCAATGTTGTGTGCATTTCGATGGACAACCACGCGATTTGTTTTACGTACGTAGGCGCCACAAGCAGAGTTGAGCCATCCCACCTGTCATTTTTTCTCTTTCTCGTTGTTATCAACTGCTTGATAAAAATATTGAGAAAGAAAATTAGTATGGCATCTGGCAGCAGGAATAGAGACTCTGCTTCTTTGTAAAAAGGCATTGTCCTGCTGTCACGTACACAGAATGACATACAGAAGGTCAGTGAATTTGCATATAATGTGGGCGTAAATTCAATACTAAAACGTGCCTTACGGACAGTCTTTGCAAATGTATTGAAACTGCATAATGGACCGGCGGTAAAATATAAGGAAAATTTCAATTAAAATGTTCACTTTATTAGAAAATGTTTTTGCATGTACACGTAGAAAGCTGTTTCACAGCAATGATTGTATATGCTTATAATTTGGTCTGTCCATATAATCGTGCTCTAATTACACGTATGTGTGACCACTTCACTGTCTTTACTGTTAATCATCGACTAAAACTGCTACTAAACAAGTGGTATGGCTTCGATATTACATCTGCCATTTTTTAATTAAATGCAGCATTAGATAATTGCTAAGGTATTTTTGTTTTAAGCCCATGTTACTTTTACTTGTTTCATAACGGATATTTTGTCTGTTGTTTCGATAGATCTTTTTCTTGATGTTTTTTCATGGAGGCTTATTTCTACCATCTAGTTATCGCATTTAAATAGTTTATTGAGATTTGTACATTCGTACATCATCTGATACAAACATACATTCACACAATAAAATACAACAGTCACGTGATACAATCACAATGTTATAAATATAACAAATAACATGGAACATTTGGAGAGTAAATCATTAATATCAGTGTATAGTTGATATTATCGTTATAAAAGAAAAACAGAATTTTCATAGTTAAGTAGTTTTTTTCTTATATAAAAGGCTTTCTTTATAAAAGTAGCAACATTTAAAAGAGCTGTATTAGCTTGAGTTGACATTTAAATAGTCCATTGCAAACATGTCAAACGTCAATGATAGTAGCGTATATCAACATAGTGAGACTGCTCGCGATTACCTAGCTACAATTGATATGACCATAATAATTATTATTTAAGATATGACATATAAAAAACTGACAGTTACTTGAAAATCAGGATATTAAATAACGGCACAGAATTGAACAGAAATTTTATTGAAGATTTGTAAAAATAGTAGTGTACATCATCTTTATAACACACACACACACACACACACATTATATATATATGTATGTATATGTATGTGTATGTGTATGTGTATCTGTAATCCTGAGTCCAGTGCTCTAGGTATTGTTTGTACTATAAACATTACTTTGCAAGATCTCAAGGATGCCCAGAAATTAGACCTACCTCTGGCACTACGTACATGTATATGGGCACGTTTCTTATTACTAAAACTATTAAACCCAGGCTAATATTGTCGCAATGACAGACAAGCGGTTTGACGCACGGACGGACTTACGGACAGGCGGTCGGACGCACGGACGGACAGGCGGTCGGACGCACGGACAAACTTACGGACGGTATTTGTATAGTTTCTTGCACAAACAAATTATTTTCTTTTTTTCGTTTCAAAAGGTTTTGTATAGATATGGCGTGTTAAACAAAATTAAAGGGAGGTGCGCCCGTGGCGTAGTCGTCGATTTGTAACTCATCAGAGCCTAAAACCGGGTTTGATCTGGGAAGGTCTTCCGGCTGACCTGCAATGCGCCAGTGGTTTTACCCAGACATTTCTCTGGGGTCTTCCTCCACCAAAAACAGCTGGACGTCGCTATTATCATCATAAATAGTCTCTGTGATGTCTCTCAAAACAAAACAAAGCACAGTTTTATTTATTGTCGAGTAACCTAAAACATGATTATTAGCAATTGTATGAAAAGGAAATAAATTCAATATGATAGGTTCAAATCATACACATCGAATAAAGTCTCCAGCAATGAGGTGGCAAAAAGACAGTGGCTGCTTTCCCGAGTTTCACAAATAGCCAAATCAAAAGGTATATATAATTGGCGACACGCTGGAGCGCGATGCCTATATATGGAATGCTTACTGAAATTTGTTCGTGGGGAAATTTGTTCGTGGGGAAAGTTTATTTTGCCAACACCCTAAGTTACACGACACTAAATGAATTTGTTCTTCACTCGATAGTTAATGTCACAACTTTGTAAGTTATTTAACAGCAAACGTTTTTTGTAGGAACCCCAAAACTTTATATTAGGAGAAAGACCAATGTATTGTCTAATAACCGGGCCTCTGCGAAGAAAAGTTATGTGTCGCGAAGACGCTTATCCTCCCCTGAAAATATATATCGTCAATTCTGTGTAGTATAGCCGCACATTTTCAATGAAATGATCATTACCGGTCTAAATGGACCAGTCCATTATTGAGCATAGGAAAGCTGTTATTATGCATTTTCATAATTCTACTCCGTGTCAGCATTTTTTCACCAAATTGCATTAGAATATCTTAAGTATAGCAAATACAGTCACAGAACAAAAGTATCTACCTTAGAATATCATCAACAACAACAACAACAAAACTGTCAGGCGTTTCCTGGGTACTACTTGCGGTGCACATTTACGCTTGCAGCCCCTTCTAACCCTGATAAAATACGGATCCTAATTCGGTAAACGGCGTTCTAATTTTAAGAAATTAATTTATTTATTAAGTAATTTTTGTATGTCAGTAACTTCTATGAAAACATGGTTAAAACGAGAGATTTTGGTTTATTTCTTTCTTATATTAAAAATGATAAACCTTTAACATAAATGTATATGGAGACTGCCTTTGTCCTTACTTACGAAAGTAGATAGGAATGCTTTTCGATGTTCGGACTGCATGTTAACAAATTGAGATGACCTATTAGCAACGAAACAGTCCATAGCCAGAAAAAATGTTCTGAACGGTCAATTAAGTATGCATGGTAAACTCTGACTTTAGATGCATTTTTATGCAACATTTAAAGATACATTATTAACGATTTCTGTAAGCGAATCTAAAACATATCATTTCCAGTGCTGCCAGTGTGTAGGTGTGCTTTTATAGCATCTCTGAAGTGTTTGTGGTAAAGAGATTATCTTTTTTTTTTGGACTCTCTATCGCAGGGTTTCAAACTCAAGCCCCGTCACAAGTTTTCAAAGGATCTTATTTAAAATCTGGAAGTTTAATTCACTTGCATAAGAGAAACGTTGAAACATACCTGGAACACATTTAGAAACGCCCGTTTAGTTTTTTTAAAATCGTATAATGATTTCGGATGGTCATTAAAGAAACGTTTGAAACACACCAAAAAAGCATTTATAACATAATTGAAGTGTTCTTGATCAAGAGGTAAAGATTATGGACTCGAGATCGGACGGTTCTGGGTTCAAGCCCTAGACCTGACATGAGATTCATTCCTTGTCAAGACTTTTATCACCCGAACGTTTTGCAAAAACAGAATATGTTCGAACTAATTATTACGTCTTAACACCCAGATTTACTAGAAAGTAATATCCATCTTGGTTATACGTCATTTATACTTTTTCTCGAGAAAAAACTTTTCAAATATTTATTTGTTAATTGCTCACATATTGCTTTAACCTGTTTACCTGTTCAAGTTTTTTGCATCGCCTTTGATGCTTCTCATCAGCGACTTTTCTTGTATTTATTTAGAAATTGTCTGGCAATCAATTGCAGGATGAAGAACAAACAAATACCTTTTGTTACAAGATTAAATGTGGCATGGTTAATTATATTTTTATTAAACATTTTCCGTCATAAGCTGGAATAAGTTTATATAACTTTAACGACATGGTCACTTTACTCTATCTTCGCTCAACACATTGTCCACATTCATTGCTGTTATCTATAAATTGGAGCAGCCTTCTTTTTGACTTGATAATCTCGAACTTTATCTGTCTTTCAATGTTATATCAAAAGAACGTATTTGCAAAATAACCTGTCTGTTATTAATGATGTTCGTTATCCCTCCATTTAGACAAATACACCCTCTAAGTTGTTATTAATGATGTTCGTTATCCCTTCATTTAGACAAATACACCCTCTAAGTTGTTATTAATGATGTTCGTTATCCCTTCATTTAGACAAATACACCCTCTAAGTTGTTATTAATGATGTTCGTTATCCGTTCATTTAGACAAATACACCCTCTAAGTTGTTATAAATGATGTTCGTTATCCCTTCATTTAGACAAATACACCCTCTAAGTTGTTATAAATGGTGTTCGTTATCCCTTCATTTAGACAAATACACCCTCTAAGTTGTTAATAATGATGTTCGTTATCCCTTCATTTAGACAAATACACCCTCTAAGTTGCATATTTTTACGCTGACGAAGCAATATATAATAAGAAATATTTTTGTTATGAAAGTAATGTTTTGATTTTCGAATATGTATTGGCTTTCCTTTAGGATACCGGGAAGATTCGGGGACTGCGTTGTGTAGCTTACTTGCAAGCAAGTTGGCTTGCCAACCACCATATGTAAATATTTAGTGTTGCTAATTTTTATCAAATTATTAAAATTCTTTAGTTTTCTGTTTTTGTGTTTCTGCCAGGCTTCTGCTATTTTTTTAGCAAAATAGAAAACGCGAAAAATGCTTTTAGTTATATAGAAAATTTATCGTTACATCTGGTTATGTACACCGAACACATTGTTTTTTGATATTCTGTCAACCTAGAAGTTTGCAATAATAATTTAAATAATGTAATGTACTAAGTAAGATGAATCAACATTTTATGTTTGATGCAGTTTTTCTTCACTGATGCAGCTTCATTTATGCTTGTGCCTACGCATTCTGGTCATGAAGAGAAAACTGAAAGCGCTAGATGTTGTATATCTGTTTATATATATATATATCAAACGACATTTTATAATATGGAAAGAGTTTGTAAAAAACCGGCTTGATATTGCTCTTGTATTGTTATATATATATATATATATATATATATATATATATATATATATATATATATATATATATATATATCTATATATATATATATATATATATATATATATATATATATATATATATATATATATATATATATATATATATATATATATATATATATCTTCTAGATATATATATATATATATATAACAATACAAGAGCAATATCAAGCCGTTTTTTTACAAACTCTTTCCATATTATAAAATGTCGTTTGATCTAGAAGATAATCCATTCATTCCCAAGAACATCCGTTCACATTTCTCCATAAAAAATGTATCACATTTTCCAGAAAATTTCCCCATTTTTAACATCCTCAACCGAAAATGCCACTTGAACATCATAAGTATGTCAGCAATGACGTCACGAAGATAGGGCAGAGTTATCCATTGTTTTAAAAGGGGTACACAGAGGGGAAATCATTTTCGCAATAATGATAATAAGACATACCAAATGTTTTATGTTAAAAACACAAATGTGTTTAAATATTCATAGATTTAACAAATGACATAGAACACACAGACACCCTCTATCTATCTCTCTCTATCTCTCTCACTCTCTCTCTCTCTCTCTCTCTCTCTCTCTCTCTCTCTCTCTCTCTCTCTCTCTCTCTCTCTCTCTCTCTCTCTCTCTTTTCTTTCTACTTCTTTTAATCTTTCTTTTGCTATATTACCCTCTCTTTCTATCTCTCTGTCTATCTATCTTTTCTTCTCACTCTGACTTGTGCTCTCATTCTTCATCTCGCCTTTTTCTTACAATTTCTCATACTCTCTGTATCATAATGACAAAATAATAAACAGCTGGCCAATTCACATGTCATAACATTTCAATTCGCAACCATTATGAAAAAACTATTTTAACAAATGCTGTTGTTTTTATTTAGCTCTGGAAAAACATCTTCGTTGAGGACAACATCGGAATTAAAGAAAATGTTTCCAATGGAAAAGTGAGAGGTGTGTTATTTAAACATTTTGCTATGCCATTTATCTGGTATAGTTATTGTTGAATTATTGTTACTGAGAATTGGGAAGTATCATATATTATTGTGTATAATTTAAGCTTGTAGAAAACAAAAGTAAAGTAAATCATTTCCAAAAGAGCATTAATCCTATTATCATTCCCAATTATTCATTCATACAACGTCTATAAACACTGTTTTAAAAAAACAAAACTATTTTTTCTGATTATAAAATAATTCATTTCTATTTTGTTTTCTATAACAAAGGAAAAGCATGCCATGGCAAAGAAAACTGGGGGTGGACCAGCCCCAGTCTTATTGTCTTCAGAAGACTTAATACTTAACTATCTACTGTGGAAGCCCCAACTTGATGGTGTTGTTCATGGCATAGAAAGTCCAGCAGATGATATAATTATATTATTATTGTATTGTTGTTGTTTTTTTTTCGTATATTTATAATAGAAAATTAACAATGATACATCTGTGTCAATTCATTAATAGGCAATGATTTACCTCATGGAATAGATAGCATTTATTTTTATACCTATGATGGTTAAGTTGACATAAACAAAAATACTTTAAAAAATAACAAATAATTAAAGATTTTTTCTATATTTTCAATATTTTACTTTTCACTGCTGTTAAGTTTGCCACATTTGTCATAACAAAATCATAATAATGTTAAATTATAATAATTATTTTGCGTATGTGTATTTGCGTGTGTTTGTGCGCGTGCGTGCGTGCGTGCGTGCGTGCGTGCGTGCGTGCGTGCGTGCGTGTGTGTGTGTGTGTGTGTGTGTGTGTGTGTGTGTGTGTGTGTGTGTGTGTGTGTGTGTGTGTGTGTGTTAACAATCTCGTTTACAACAATATGTTAAACGTAATGGTTGCATTTTTTGGCGCAAGAAATTATAATCATTACCGCCATTAAATTTACCTGGCCACACATGATCATCATCATGATCCCATATTACCTGTATAATCACCTTTAATCATCATCATCAGCAGCAGCAGCAGCATCACCGCCATCACGATCTACATCATAATCGTCATGGGCATCAGCATCACTGTAACCGTTTTTACCATTTACATAATACTAGTAATCATAAACAGCATCGGTATCACCGTCATCATTATCAGCAGTAGCAGCAGCACCATCACCGTCATTTGCATCATCATTACTTTAGTTACAGGGGTATGGATCTTTGTCAAGCAAAATTTCTTATGCTTCTAATCTTAATTGTTATTTATCTTATAATGAACAATGTTGTAAATTTGGACAATGGTGTCAAAATCCCTATTTCTTAATGCATCGTTCCCATAATGCGCTATTACGTATATATGATTTATAGGAATTCGTGGACCGCGATTAAAAATCTGTATACAACTTTTGACTTTACTTGATTTGCAACTATTTGAATGAGGGTCTACACGCCTGGCTACGGCTTATTTTCCCATTCATGGCTTAAATGTTCTATGCCAAAATGTGGTCTAAAGTGGGCCCTACCGGGTACTTAATTTGTGTACCCATTTAAAGATAGAAATGTTTTAATTTAAAATATATCGTTTTGTAAATTCATATTATGTTTCTCTATGCGCGTGGGTCCCTTTCATACCATCATAAAGTTCTACGAGTGTACTTAAATTGTCAAGCATCGATGCCATCGATGTTTTAGTAAACAATGCACACTGATTTCTGAAACAATACCAAAACTTATACAAGTCAAATGTCAAAGAACACATCTGTGATGGTTCATTTAGCAAAAAAAGCAAGCCCGAACGGTGGGTCGGCAAAAAGGACGGACAGGGGCGCTTAAACCGGCTTTATACAGCTCTAACCTCGCATTTCCTGACGTGTTTCTCAAATGCAAAACAAAAACAGTAGAAAGAAAACCGATACACGAGCAATCCTTATAGCATGTATTAAATGACAACATAGATTGCATGCACAGATAGATTTTTTACGACCGCCACACTGCACAAGTAACATTGCTGTAATCATGACAAAGTCCTCAAGAAATGGGCATGAGCATTGCAACATATACCAAACCCTGAAAGGGCACAGAACAAAGGTATTCACAAGCAAGCTAAATGTAAAAGAACAAATGTGTGATGATTCATTTAACAAAAAGAGCTACGCTTTGTTACGACTGTCGGTCGAACGAATTTATTTTGTTCCAAGTTGAACCTGAAGCAATACTGTATTTGCACGTGTACCGTATGTTCATGTGCTTATCGTTAAATAATGGAAACGAGAACAAATATCTTACTTCAGCTTAACACATGGCTTGTTAACAAATTTATAAGCAACCATTTCTATGATTTTTTGGGAATTCTTAACAATTTGAACAAAACTATATGCAGCCTAGATATCAATCAAATCGCGTACTACCAGTGGATGTCCTTTCTCCTGTACATTGGCCCAATACAGCGTAGTATTGCAGTACTAGGCGGTTGAACACATACTTAGGTCTGTCTTGTAACATTTTCTGGAATTCAGGCTCAAACTTTCTGGTTGTAGACATTCCTGACACACCGTAGAGTTAACATCTGCCATGGAAGTTATGAAGACATCCCATGTTAAAACGATTCAGTCGTGATATATAGCTGTCTCCAAAGACGGCATACATTTTGCTTTAAATGTTGAGGACTACGGACAGGTTTGAATGTTGGTTCATGCTCATTCAGAATTATATTTTTACATTTTGTTGACCCATGAGTGATACATGTCTGCTTGGGAGTGTAGTTCGGTAAAACAGGTCTCTTTCGGTATCTTTCGGTAAACAAGTGTCTTTCGGTAATCAATTGTGCAGTTCATTATATACTATTGGTACAAAAATCAGGTAAAAGAATAGAACAGACTTTTATTAAGACTTGTACAAGGTTCATCATCTTGGTTATAATATTATTTCAAACATATGGTTTCAACTGATCTTGCGGGTATAACCAAATAAACAAAAGGAAACAAACAAAACAAAAGACAAACATCACGAAAGAAAAGAAAAAATAAAACTTCAGCTTCGCCAAAGGCCGACAAAAACAGCTGCAGATTTTTTAGGTAGGCCATCAGAGCCAGCTACAACCTGTACATCCAATTTAGACTTCATTTTGCTTAAAGATGGTTATGTACACAGTACAGTTGTAACTCTCAGACTCACAACTTAACAGGTAGTTATTCCAGAGAGCAAGTCTGAGGACAGGTTTCCTACCGCTGTGTGTTAAAGCAGGACCCATTGGACATTGTAGGTGTCGCATTACAACGCGTTCAGAAGACAAACACTTAATACTGCTATTAACACGCATGTAATTCCCGTGAATTAAATTGAATACGAATGTGAAATATTAAATATACTGGATGAAACAACGGTTATTATATAAACTACAGAAAAAGTATATTAACTAAAATATGTTGAAATTTCATTATTTTGAAAAAGAGCGTATAATGGTAATCCAATGCAATTTCAGACTTGTACTTCTTTAAAAAAATTCGTTAAGTTTATCAGAAACATTTAAATCAATATTGTATTTTCTTTCTTGACAAACAAAGTTTGATATTTCAACTGTCTTTTATATATTGGTACTGACTTTCAACTGAGTAATCATGTTACTGATGACATTTGCGCCTATTTTATCATCATAAAAAAGCGATGCGGTTTGCTCCGTCACTGGCAACGCTGCAGTTGGCTTCGTCCAATCTTAACGCCAACGTTGCAGTTGGCTTTGTCCAATCTTAACGCCAACGCTGCGGTTGGCTTCGTCCAATCTTAACGCCAACGCAGCAGTTTGCTTCGTCCATTGTTAACGCCATTGCTGCAGTTGGCTTCGTCCAATGGTAACGCCAACGCTGCAGTTGGCTCCATGTTATGGTAACGCTGACGATAATGGTGTTTAAAGAAATGTTGGTGCTAGTGGTTATAATGATGATGGCACTTTGAACTCGCGGTCCCTACTTTATTATTTAACGTGGTGATATGTCGAAGTCATTAATGGAAGAATTTTTATGATCACTTTAAAAAAATAAACGAAAATAACGCTGCCGAAAATGTCCCGAATTTTAACTCAAACACTTCAAACGACTTGCTAAATGCCCCAATTAACGAACAAGAAATTGAATGTATTAGTAATCTGAAAAATGATAAAGCCGCTAGCCTCAATAATAAAATATTAAACGAATACATCAAATGTACAAAAAGTTTAAGGACGCCACTATATTACAAACTTACCCAACACTGCTTTTATACCATACACTTGGTTGGAAAGTTTTATTGTGCCAGTTTATAAAAATCTAAAAGATGTAAATACTTTAATTATAGTAACTACAGGTCAATTTCTGTATTAAGCTGTTTAGGGAAACTATTCGCTTCGATTTTAAATATGTTATTGAGCCCATTTCTTGAGGATAATAACGTAATTAACGAAAATGAAGCAGGAGTTAGAAAAGGTTTTGCATGTGTCGATCATATATTCACACTTCATGCTTTAATTGAAATAATCAAAAAGTCTAAACGAAAACCTTTTTGCGTCTTTATTGATTTTACCCAAGCGTTTGACAAAGTTTGGCGAGAAGGTTAAGGGCAGAAATTACTACACAACTCAATAGCTGGTAAATTCTTTCTGTCATTTATAGTATGTCTCAACACATAAATTCTAGTATTCAATTAAATAGTATAATATCCTAATCGTTCCCATCCGAAATAAGACAAGTTGAAAACCTATCCCCGTGACTCTTCGGTGTTTTTAAATGACTTGCATCTATATCTCTATAATAGAGGTGTCAAAGGTAATGAATTATTTAGTAACGATGACGCTTCACTATGGCTTAAACTTCTTGTTATGCCCTATGCAGATGACGCTATTATTGTTGCAGACTCGGCTGATGATTTTCAACACAGCCTAGATGCATTTAACGATGACTGTAATAATTGGCACTTGAATGTTAACATCAGTAAAACAAAAGTAATTAACATTACGCCGAAATTTGATTGACAGGACAAGACGCCTAGCGTTAGCTAATCAGCGCGCTCCATTTTGGTCACGTGATTCTTTTGTTTTCGGTCGCCATTTTCCTTGGACAAGCTGAGTGCATTTCGTTGACCAAGAAACGGAGGAATAATTCTGATTTTAGTAACAAAAAAGCGAGAAGAAAATGGTTAAAAGATGTCAGTGGGTGTCTCTGTGATTCAGATTGTCGATATCCGGAACGTTTGACAGGCGGCATCGTTTTTATTCCATTTCCAAAGCCGAAACGTAACTTGGACAAATGTAAAAGATGGATAAAATCGTGTAATCGTGAACACCACCAGTTGAATGTTGAAAAGGTCGACGGAAATTACAACTTTTATCGTCTAACGCATTCTCGTTTAAATATATATGTATATATTCCATCTTTGTTATGTCCTACTGCAGTAACTTCTACTCAGATCAAAGAAATAGATCCCTTTTAACTTGAGTAACATCGGACGATTTCGTTGTGATATATGGTAACAAAAATAATAAACACATTATCAAAGGTTAACTGCATTTATAAATCGTGGATTTAATGTAATAATGAAAATTACCCGGATTTACACGAACAGTATGCGTCTGTAACGGAATCTAGGCCGATCGTCATGTGCATACTGTGTGGCTTCTCGCTCTTTCGTTGTGATCGGAAAACACTAGAATTAACGTCAATTTCTTCCTTCGATCTAAAAGTCAACCTGACTGATTGAATGTAAGATTCATTTGCGTATCGTCTGGCTTGAATTCTTTGCCGAAGTGACGATTTTCTTAGCATAAAATGCTCACCAAAGTTCGCTGGTAGATCGCTTAAACAGGCAGCCATGTTTGTTGACAATGGGTCCTACGAGGATTTACATCCGATTAAAATATGGTGCAGAGTATACTTTAACATTACAATAGCATTTTTAAATCTGGTGTTAATTGCAATAATTATTGAAGTTTGCTCCACTTACCTTTCAACAAGGAAGATGCCGCATAGGTGCGAAATGTATTGCTTTAATTTTTAAACCTCCCGCTTTTGTTATTATGGATATTCCACATTAGGTGTTAATTATATGTTTTGATCAAGACAAATAATAACCACTTCAATTTTCAACACATTCTTTTCAACTGCACCTGTGTTATTCAATTTTCTTACCGACACAACATAGAAAACATTTATCGCTTAAATTGTGTTTATTTTCAAAGCAGTCATAATTATTTGACATATCTCGCTCACAAACGATAATACATTGGTCATGCTTTGTAATTTATGTTTTAATGTTCATATCTTACATTGAATTTTTCATACAAGTAACACACACAATATTTAGTACATACAATAATATTTTCATTGGAGATGATGTGAATTGTATTGACACATGTTTATTGTTATTTATGCCCCTATCAACGAATTGTTGATATATATTATGTAATATGTGAATACATATATACATTAAAATCGTTTTTTATGTCTTTGTGGTGTCTTTGTTGTGTCTTTGCATGTCTCTGTGTGTCTTTGCATGTCTTTTGCAGTGTTTAGTAGGACCGTTGACAATAGAGTATTGACCCGATCGACGATAAGATGTCCAAGGTTATCAGATAGTGGGTCACGTGACTCGGTGGGCGGAGCAATCTACCCGCGAGCGTAATGTTAATTGTCCTTGGTACAAGAAGGATATATAATGCACAATTTAAGCTGGGGTCCCAAACAATCGAAAATACACAGGAATATACTTATTTAGGATTCACTTTTAGTAACAATGGTTTATTTTTAAAAGCGCGAAAACATATTAGCTAACAGGCAAACAAAGCCTTAACATACTTAAACACTAAATCTTAACATGCTTCCAATCGATTTAATTATAAAACTTTTTGGCATACGGTGTGTATGTTTTTGGTTTTGAAATACTGATATACTAGAACGCACACACCAACTTTCTCCGCAGAATCACAAATGTACACAGGTCCACGCCTGTCTCTTTTATCTATGGCGAATTAGGCCGATATCCCATTACTGTTACAATCCAAACGTAAGATGATATCATTTGGGCTGCGCCTTGTCACTTGAAATAGAAATAAAATATGTCATAAATTGTACAAATATATGTTAGACAATAGTAATATCATGTCCAAATGGATTGAAACAATTAAAAATGTCCTTAACAGTACAGGACGCCCAAGCTTGTGGTTAAATTAAGAAAATATTCAAACTACAAGTATAAGGAAACAAATCAAACAAGTACTTATTGATCAATATCAGCAAAGTTGGACAGCTAGTTTACAGAACAGCAGTTAAGGGAAAATATATAATTCTTTTAAAACAGTCCATTCATTTGAAGGATACATAAATACACTTGTTAAAAAGCAAGTAATTGATATTTTCAAATTTAGAATTTCAACCCATTGAGACCGGACGTTACGACGAAACTCTCTTCCAAGATCGAATATGCCCCCTTTGCAGCTCCAATAGCGTAAGCGACGAATATCAGTATTTATTTGACTTGTAGGAACTTCAACAACGACCGGACCCAATTTATAGGGACATATATTTACTCGCTTAATCTGGTAAATCTTGAAATACTGCCTAGCCCTTGCACAAACTTCCTAAAACAATTATTTAAATTCTTTTAACAAAATTAATTCTAAATTCAAAGAAAATTTAAGAACTATATTTTAGCGTAATATGTCAATAATACCTGCGGCTTGCACTTCACTACACTGACTTAGATGACTTAGTTCGTACATTCATTTATTATTTCATGTGTTTCCACTTTCTCTTGTGTCCATAAATTTTAATGTCAATTAATCCTTATCAAATGACTCCAGAATTTTCATTGTCAAAATGGCACGTGCAATCAACCTAATCCAATGGTACGTGTAACACTAATTTAGCTCACATGTCTCGCAGGGCTTAGTGGACTTTACATGTGTCGGTAAAATCTCGTGCCCGACGTGCCTGTTTACAGCTGATAACTGACCGCCAGATTCAACTCTCCCTTGCACCAGCGTACTCGCTATTGGCCATTTCAATGTTGTTTCTGTCTCTGTGTACATATACTTGCCAAAAATTATTATTGGGATTGGGATTAACCGGCATTTTTGCCGATACTGTGCTGCGACATTTCTTTAATTATAGCACAGGGGCACATATGACGTGCCGAGGGACTGAACCCGGCGGGTCCATTATACTGACACCGACAAGTCAGGCGTTATGCTGTCCCCTTAGCCCAAAACGTTAGGAGGGAAGCCACTATGTATTACCAACGTTAATGTCTTTGGTTTGACCCGGTTGAGGTTTGAACCCACGACCTCCCGATCCGCAAACGGACGCTCTACCACCTGAGCTATTGCGGCCGGTAATTTATTCTTGTCTAAAAATAATCTAAACTGGACATGTTAATATTTCAACCGAACAGTAATTACTTACATAATTACTACCTGTTACTCCCCTCCCTCCTACACACATGTATAACATATATACATGTTCTTACTTTCTTCCCTCCCGCCTCCGCCTATCTCTTTTCCCCTGCCTGCCTGCCTGCCTGCCTGCCTGCCTGCCTGCCTGCCTGCCTGTCTGTCTGTCTGTCTGTCTGTCTGTCTGTCTGTCTGTCTGTCTGTCTGTCTGTCTGTCTGTCTGTCTGTCTGTCTGTCTGTCTGTCTGTCTGTCTGTCTGTCTCTCTCTGTCTCTCTCAGCCTGTTTCTGTGTGTCTCTCTCTGTCTCTGCCACTCTCTGTTTCTCTCCGTCGCTGTCTCTCTGTGTCTCTGTCTCTGTCTGTCTGTCTCTCTCTCTGTCTCTTTTTGTCTCTTTGTCTCTCTCTCTCTCTCCCTCTCTCTCTTATTTGTTTATTAGCTTTACAAAGATGTGAAAATCAATTAAGGAAACGCGCGTCGTCATAGGCTTAATGAGAGAGGCGCAAAGTAAGAAAGTAAGGGGAATATCCATAAACGCAACGGTTTACCCTATTCAATTCAACAATTTATTGCATTGAAACACATATGTGTTTTACAGCAAGACAAAATACGGGATATATATAAATTGACAAAATGCAAATGACATGGAATTATCGGAAGAGCAAGTAAAATGTAATAATAATCACGATCTTATCCTGTCAGCAAAATATATGTACCTTGAAATGTTTCTTTTTATTCCTTTTGAGTTGACTTCATTAATGAAACGAATTTTTGCTTGTAGGCCAAGCGTAATAGTACCTTTTTAAATAAAGAGAACTTAAATGTGAACATTTAGGGCATTACATTCACGATTTAGTTTTCGTACGGGGGAGCATGCCCCAGGAACGGTTTACAGAAGATAAATTAAAGTCGCAGATAAATTGAAGTCAAATCTACCCTAAGACGCAATATTAAATGCCGCATTGTCACAGATACTGGCATCGTCATTGTCCCCATACCACGGCTGCATAATGAAGTACTGGCATAACAAGTATATTAAAAAGCTTTACCTTTTGTGATGTCGGTAAATCCAGCTGATTATTAAATAAATAAATTAGTCAGCGACCTCAAGGGTGTTGTGCGATAATTGCTTGTATTCATGGATTGAGTTTCTGTAAAGAATAAATGGGTGGTGCCCTTTGTAACTGAGTTCCTTTGTACCGGCTTTCCTGAATGAAAGGCGTTGCATAGCTGTTTTTATAGATGTCGCACACATATAAAACGCACCAAGAGGCCTAAGGATTTAATGGCGGTAAATTATACGGCTTAATAACTCCATGGCGGAAACATACGCCTAATAATTCCATGTCGTAATTCATAAGACCTTATAACTAGCACACTGTTGTTAGAAACAAGCTGTTTGGATGTTTGTATAATTTTAAAACACTTATGATAATTTGTTAATTGTTCTATTTGATTTCAGTGATTTAAAATTAGGAAATACAGAGATAACTACAACATTGAACATTATCTCATTTTATTACAACATAGATCAAAGCGGTCTATAAAGAGTTACCTACACAATTAAAACTTTATTTAAAACAGTTTGAGTATTGTAAATAACGATATTCACATTACACTACAATAAGTCATTAAGCAGCAAGGACAAACCCAACAGTTACATATGATATGATATCCTGGCAGATGTGTAAACTGTGTTGCTATAATCTCATGACGATCTTACCAGTAATCTGTGCCGTAGTAATACAGCTTTTTATTAGCTCCCCAATCAGTATGGGATAATAATTTCAACGAGGAAAGCGGTTTAAGACATTTAGTCTTTAACATATTTGCTACTACTTCCGGTCCTGATGTAAATAGGTCTTGTTGTGAAAGAGAGAGGACTTTGTCGTGATAAATGTGGTAAAGTATTACAAGGGAAAAGTGAGCGCCCGATGTGGGGATCGAACCCACGACCCCCGGATCCCCTTTCTGGAGCTCTACCTACTGTGTAAATAACTGTCGTTACGAAATTGTTATGTGCTCAGCCATCCCTGCTCCCTGACTCGTCACGCATGACTGAGTCGCTGCAACGGCTTAAACGACAGTTTCATGTGACACATACTGTGTACACGTCTGGCAAAACCGGTCTAAAGAAACTGGCATCTTGGTTCGTGAATCGCTCACAGAGTAACATGAGCACAGGGTGTACGCCCGCTTGTCGAAGAAATG
Source organism: Sinonovacula constricta (assembly GCA_007844125.1). Classification (NCBI taxonomy): domain Eukaryota; kingdom Metazoa; phylum Mollusca; class Bivalvia; order Cardiida; family Solecurtidae; genus Sinonovacula; species Sinonovacula constricta. The sequence continues at coordinate 52,973,425 of CM017558.1, forward strand.
TCTAATGGAATAAAGTAATATAACAATCACAGTGCCTAACCAGGCTGGTGTATTGCAAACCATGCAATCTGAGCCTAATGACTGTCTCTCGTCGCAAGACAATGAGCTGATTGACACCGAAGGTAACATTCGTACTGCGCAAACAACTAAAATTTACTCGTGTACGGATGACGATGATAATGATGTAACGAGAAACAGTTATGAGAAACTACATAATATCTTTAAAGATCCTTACATCTCATGAGCAACTGACTTAACACCGTCATCTGAGGAATAATTGTGTCAATATAGGAACAATCTTTTCTCAAAGATAAAACCAACCCATTCAAGTACGAAAAGTTTCGGGACAAGTGCCGTTATTTCTTCAATTTTCATTATTTTCACTTGATATTTTATGTACTTGTAGCTACAACAATATTCTATGAGGAAATTACATACTGAAAACGTAGTTGCGCATGATGCGCGAGATATCGTCACCATATCAACGTCAAGTAGACGTGAGCGGGTCACCTTAACGCTACCGCGCGAAAGTACAATTTTATTTGTCAATCATCTGTCTCAATAAATGCTCCAGTGTGGCTTTGACGTAGATATAAATTATGGCGCCACGAAGTGCACGACGTCAACGACGTCATTTCCGGTTTTTACGGTGTAAACAAGTGGACTGTTTTAACAGATAGGTGTAAAATAGGTGTGCAATGAATCCGGAACAACGGTATTCTGTAAAATTTTGCGTTTTGACGGGGAAAAGCAGATCTGAGACTCTGTCGATGATACAATCTACGTACGGAACAGCTGCAATGTCTAGGACGAGAATTTATGAGTGGTATAACACCTTTAAAGATGACCCTACGCGTGAGCCCACCGACCTTCCGAGGACTGGACGTCCGAGTGTAAAGGCAGGAAAGGCACACGAAATTGAAGCATTATTGAGATCTGACAGGAGATTGACTGTACGTGATATTCCTCTGAAAACTGGACTTGGATCCGCTTCAGTTCATGACATCATCATAAATGAATTAAATGTGACAAAAGTATGTGCCCGCTGGGTCCCCTGCCTACTGACCAGCCAGCAAAAGCTACAGCGAGTCGCCGACAGCAGGGCCTTCCTGAAGCAGTACAGTCAACTCGGGGACAGGTTCTTGGAATCCATCATCACAGCTGATGAAACCTGGGTTAGTGTATATGATCCCGAAACCAAACAAGACAGTTCTGTATGGAAAACCCCTAATTCTCCATCACCTGTAAAAGCTATGGTAAAAACCTCTGCCAAAAAGCTGATGTTCATCGTCTTTTTCGACATGAGGGGAGTCATTCTCTGCCACGTACTGCAGCTCTCAAATGGAATTGTTAGCCTAACGAAGTTCCTGACAAGGTTCAAAAAATTTTAAATCCAGCCAAAAAATTCAAATGGACCAGCTCAAAGACACTGAGGTAGTTTTGAAAAACCAAAGCAAGGACAAGACAGCTGCCACTGACACGATTAATAAACTGTCAGATCGCATCTCAAAAAGCCGCTATGAGTGCGTGAGCAAAGAAGGCCATGAAAGAGCACTCAAGACTCTGAAAAAAGTCACAAATTAAGCCAACCCAAAAAGACAGATGCTATAGAGAGCATAAAAGCTGCCTTTGAGACACTAACATCATGACAAATGGTAAATTAGAGTGCTTGTGCTCCGACATACACATGTCGTTAAGTCCGCTTCAGCACTACGCCGTAACAGCAGTGTCATATCCTTTGTGCAATGCCGCGACAACCTCCCTACTTGACACCTATGCAGCTCAACACCAAGCACCGCGGCAACATGTTGCAACTGACCAAAAACAGTTAACCCAACAAGTAACAAAAACTACCGAAGTGTGTCTAGCAGTGAGGTCATTAATGCATCGCTCATGCACCCTGGTCCAATGGTCGATATCAATGCCGAAAAAGTTAACAACACTACAGATTCGTACCACACAAATGATGGGTTTCAAGAACAGCGGCGGCGTAAAGGTCGGTTTAACACTGCTGTGCGCAGATATCACAAATCATACGTACTGTCGGGCATAAGTATAGACTGTGATCAAGGCTTCGAAAAATGTAAGGAAGTGGTTGATGACCTTGCAAACATGTGCTCATCGTACAATGACGAAAACTACGTCGTAGCTTAAGGGGACTTCAATGCAAGAGGTGCCATCGACAGCTCTCAAACATGTGCAAGAGACACATATCTCTACCTAATAGCTAGTTTTCTAAACTTTATTGCGGTGACTGAATGTGCTGATGCACAGGTTCTCCGTATACGTTCATTCCTTATACGGGCGCTAGACCATCCCGTATAGATCACATTCTGCTAGACGAAAAACTTGTTCCTCATATGTCGCATTGTTGTGTCTTATCGGATGCCCCACTCAACGTGACATCTACCACTGTTCATGCAGCTAAACATTTTTCGAAAAAATGCTGCGGTAAGTGCTTGTCCATTACAGCGTGTAACGTATAATTAAATAAGGTAGTGGAATCAATGCTTACAAGGACACACGGACAGAAATGTCGAATGCGCATATACGCAAATAGGCTGCATAAATAAGGCATCAACTCGCTGCTTGATAGCAAAACACAAGACGTTGTGTTAAACTTTACTGGTCACCCTCGCTGAAAACACTTTACCACGAGCTCAAATAATTCACACCACGCTTGTATGTTAAAGGGCATGGTTCTACAGAAAATATAAACAATAAACACATTAAACGAGAATTTCAAAAACAGTTGTCGAGAGCGGCATCCCATGCTTACTTCCAGTTCTACTACTACTAAATACTACTAATACTACTACTACCACTACTTCTACTACCACTACTGTTACCACTACTACTACTACCACGACGACTACCACTTCTACTACCAGCACCTCTACCACTAGTACTACTACAACTACTTACTACTTACTTACTACCAATACTACCACTACTACTACTACCACCACGATTACTACTGGCACTACTAACATTACTTCTATTACCATTACTACTACCATTACAACTACTACTACCACTACTACTACTTCCACTACTACTACCACCACTACTACTACTACCACTACTACTGCTACTACAACAATTACTACTAGTACTACTACCATTACTTCTACTTCTACTACTAGTACTACCAATACAACTACAACTTCTATCACTACTTCTACCAATACTACTAATGCTACTTCCACGATTACTACTTGTACTACTACCGCTCATTTTTTCATGTTCTTTCATGAAGTTCTCAAACTCATCACCTGTCTCCAGTTTGCACGCTTTAACCATTTCTAGCAGTTTCATATCCTCTTCAGAAATTGATGCCATGTTTGCTAATTAGTCAAAAAAATATTTGCTCGAAGATTGTTGATTGATTAAACAGAATTAAAAATGTTTAAAATTCAAGAAATATGTTAAAATAATTTACACTAGAGAACTGAGAAAAGTAAATTCCTATAGACCACTACTTTTAACTACTTAAAATACTATTCTACTTATCTACAGCTATCAACCTTAAACCATAAACACAGAAACAACGAGAACATCAACACTTGATTATCAGCCAGAACCGAAAATAACAAAATCTCGTTTAACAAGGTATCAGTCAGTATTCTTTTTTCACAATCACATGTTAGATTTTGTTATTAAGTGCAAGAAAAGTGAAAATGCATGCAATAAGTGGAGAGTGAAATTAAATGTGATTTAAGTTTTTTGAATGGTTATGATTACTCTCGTTCTTTACAATAAAGCGCTCTCACTACAAATTCAATTATAACAAAATAATTTACCACAATTAAAAAAAATGATGAAATTATACAAAATAATATATATATTTTTTTCTATTCTAAGTCTATTCACACTAGAAAATAAAGAAAAAAAATTGTCTGTGCACGCCAAATCAAAAAGAGTCAGTCCACGGAATCCATCGCTGAAAAGTTGAGGTCTAAGGTAGTCACAAATCACTTACTACATGGCACGCGTGATGACACCAAACACAAACCTACTAGAGTAATGCTCGACCACGTGGTCCCCGCCGCTACGGAAATCGTCAACCTTCCACCGTGTTCTGCCTGTTTCACCCCACTGCACATGCTACACACACATTCCACCTGGCGTGTCTACCTGTATGTCACTGGGGGCTCCATTTGTAACATTGGTTGGGGGTGGGGGTGAGTGATGATCCAACACAGTTTTTTACACTTTTCTCATTGATATAATACTCCACATGTACACATGTACGTCCTACAACAAACATATAATAATTATTAATAACGAGATTAAAGCATAAGCATCACATTTTAAACAATACAACAATGACAACAATTGATAATAATATAACTACAATTTACTTCAACCCGTCCTGACTGGGGTTCGAACCCGGGGCCTTGACACTGAGTGGCAAACGCTCTACCAACTGAGCTAAGCGGGCTGTTAGCTCCTCAATAATTCTTATACAATAGTCAAATATCATTACTAATGACAGTTTAATAACTTTACAATAACCAACTGCCTAAATAATATCTAAAATGAGTTTTAAGAATAAATACAATTAGAAACCTAGAACACAATATTTATAATACTTACAAGGACTATGAGTCCTATGACTCTCTATCTCTCACTCTGTGATATTGCTGTAAGTAAGCAGTTAGGTTGACGACTGGCGGCGGACTGACCAGCGTGGTTCAAAATAGAAAGGCGCGAAGACCAAATTAACAGACTGCACTAAATTAAAAGCGAAAGTAATTACACTAAATTAAAAATGCTAAAATACCACTCTGCTACAATTATTCCTACTACTACTGCTGCTACTACAATTACTACTACTACTACTACTTCTACCACTACTACTACCACTACTATCACTACTACTACTACCACTACTAGTACCACTACCACTACTACTACTACTACTACTACTACTACTACTACTACCACTACTACTAGTACTACTACTACTACTTTTACCACAACTACTACTACTACTTCTACTACTACCATTATTCAACTACTACGACTACTATTACATCTACTACTATCACTAATACTACTATTACTACTACTACTACCAGTTCTTCTACTACTAATAACTACTACTATTACTACTACTACTGCTACTACTAGAAGTACTACTACTTCCATTAATACTACTACCACAAAAACTACTACCAGTACTACTACTACTACTACTACTACTACTACTACTACTATTACTACTACTACTACTGCAACTTCTACTACTACTACTGTTACTACTACTACTACCAGTTCTTCTACTACCACTACTACTGCTACTACTACTACTAATACTACTACAACCACTACTACTACTACCAGCACGATTACTACTGGCACTACTACTATTACTTCTATTACCCTTACTACTACTACCATTACAACTACTACTAGCACTCACTACTATTACTTCCACTATTACTACCACCACTACTACTACTACTACTGCTACCACTACTACTTCTACTACAACAATTACTACTTATACTACTTCCATAATTAGTACTACAAATACTACTACCACTACTACTATTACTATTACTACTTCTACCAATACTACTTCTACTACTACCACGATTACTACTAGTACTATTACCATTACTTCTACTACCACTACTACTACTACCACTACTACTACTACTACTACTACCACTTCTACTATTAGTACTACTAATACTTTTACCACAACTACTACTACTAGCACTACTACTACTATTACAACTAGTACTACTACCATTACTTCTACTACTACTGCTACTACTACCATTACTACTACTACCACTACTACTACTTCCACTACTACTGCTATTACCACTACTACTACTACCACTACTACTACTACCACTACTAGTACCACTACCACTACTACTACTACTACCACTACTACTACTACTACTACTACTACTACCCCTACTACTTCTACCCCTACTACTACTAATACTAATACTAATACCACTTCCATTACTACTAATACTACTTTTACTACTACTACTGTTATTACTACTACTACTACTTAAGGCAGTGGGCAGATGATTCTTATCTGCACGAGAAATGAACGACCCCGCTATCCACGAGTTTCCTGCTGCCTTGCAGATCGGCCTTTGCTGGTCAAAGGCTATGGGAGTAAACCCAGATAGAAAATCTGGTACGGAGACCCGTACGCAATTGGGTAAGCTTGACGATGTTTTCTGGCACCTCCTGCAGCTGCGCTGGCACCGGCCGTATTAGCTTGCATTTCTGCCGGCCTCTGCCAGTAATGCCAAGAGCGGGGTCCTGGCACTGGGCACTCTAGGATTTCCATACAACCCACCCAAGCCTGCACCTGGAGAGGTCACTCGAGCTTCGCTGTCTCAGCAAAGACTTAACACGGGGAGCATCAGACACCAGTTATAAGCCAAGGTTCATTTGGCGTAGAGCCGGGCGCTAGGGGTTGCTCTCGACGGTGGGAGGAGTATTTTGACTCCAATGGGAAGTTACCGCCCGTCTCAATCCGGGCGACGCAAGGAAAACCGCCATCATCGACCACGAGCTGGCCAAGCGGAACAGCGACATCGCCGCCCTCCAGGAGACACGCCTCGCTTCCAGTGGCAGTCTCAAGTAGAAAGACTACACCTTCTTCTGGCAAGGTCTGGAATCAGATGAGCGCCAACTCTACGGAGTTGGCTTCGCAGTTCGTAACTACCTCCTGCTATCAGTCAATCTTCTTCACAGGGAGCCGAACGCATCCTCTTACTCCTCCTCACTACCTCCGTAGGACCTGCACACATCTTAAGAGTCTACGCCCCCATACACTGTTCCACAGTCGAGGCTAAAGATGCATTCTACGAGAAGCTCGAGACAGTGATTAGAAAGATGCCAGCGAAAGAAAAACTATTCCTGCTCGGAGACTTCAACGCCCGAGTAGGAGAAGCCCAAACCTCCTGGCCACGTTGCATCGGACACTTTGGAGTTGGCAAGCTCAGCGAGAATGGACAGCGGCTACTTGAGCTCTGCTCCTTCTATTACCTCGCCATCACTAACACCTTCTACTTCACCAAGTTCCACCACAGAGTGTCTTGGTGACATTTCACTTCAAAGCATTGGCACTAGCTGGACCTTGTCATTACTAAGACCCAGGCTGCTTCTCACGCGCAGTTATCAAAGCGCCGAATGCGACACCGATCACTCCCTGGTCGGCAGCATGGCGCGTCTCCGACCCAGACGGATCCACCACTCCAAGCAGAATGAGCCGGCCTCATATCGACACGGCCAGAGCCTCAAAGCCTGCGCTGCGCAAATGCTTTGCTGAGGCCATTGACAAGATCCTGTAAGACTGTCGCACAGAGCACAGCACGCTGGGACTTTATCCATGATGCAATATACCAGACCGCCTAAGACACCTTCGGGAAGAGAGTCAGGAGGAACGAGGACTGGTTCGAGGCGAGGATCTATGTGATGGAGCCTGCCTTAGCCGCCAAGGGTGCTGCGCTTCTCAAGAGGAAGCTTTGCGAGAAAACACTGGCCGCCTATAGAAAAGCCCGCAACAACGCCAAGAGGGTCGCCCGCAAGTGCGCCAACAACTACTTGCTGAAGCTTTACAGCGACATCCAGACCTCTGCGGACACGTGCCATGTATGAAGGGATAAAGAAAGCTTTTGGACCTAGTGTCACCAAAACCGCACCCCTCAAGTCCACCTCCGGCGTCATCATCAAGAACCGTGGGGAGCAGATGAAGAGATGGGGGAGTTGTACTCTAGAGAGAATGACGTTACTGGCACAGCCATGGAGAACAACACCCCACTGCCCACCGTGGAAAAACTCGATTCGCCACCCACCATTGAGAAGCTCAGAAAGGCCATTGACTCGCTGTCCTGCGGGAAAGCACAGGCAGTAACGGAATCCCACCAGAGGTTGTGAAGGCCGCAAAAGAGAGCTTCCTTCTTGGACACTTCAATGAGCCTTTGCTTCAATGCTGGAATGATACCCCAATACATGAGAGGTGAGAAGAGTGTCACGCTCTATAAGAACCAGGGCGACCACAACAATTATCGTGGAATTAACAATTATCACTGCTCACTCGGAAGCTGTCCTTCAGCGACTCATCACTCTCTTTGCGAAGGCGTGCACAGAGTTTGCCTTCACCATCAGCCTCAACAAGACCAGCATTATGGGTCAGGATGTCAGCACCACTCCAACAATTACCATAGGCGACCACACCCTGGAGGTGGTGGACAAATCGGCATACCTCGGCTCCACAATCTCCAGCAACCTTTCCTTGGATGCCGAGCTCAACATGAGGGTATACCAATCGTGCGTGCTGAGCAACCTTTTGTATGGCAGTGAAGCTTGGATCCTGTACATGCACCAAGAACGAAGACTGAACGCCTTCCACATGTGCAACCTCAGACGACTCCTCGACATCACCTGGCAGGATCGCATCTCCAACGCAGATGTTTTGGCCCAGCCAGGTATGTCAAGCATGTTTGCCACCCTCTCCCTCCCAGAAGCGCCTGCGCTGGCTCGGACACGTATGCAGGATGGACAATGGTCGCATCCCAAAGGACATCCTGAATGGCGAGCTCGCCACTGGAACACGGCCAATCGGACGACCAGCCCTGCGCTACAAGGGGCAAGAGGGATCTGAAGTAATGCAACAACAAATGAGCAGATCTCGAAACAGCAACCTCCGATCGCTCTAGCTGGCGTGCTAATGTCAAAACCGGCATCAAGCAGGTGAGGAGAAGAGAGACATCCAGCACGAGGAAAGGAAGAGCCGCAAACAGCTGAAAACCCAGCCTACCACCGCTGCCCCAATAGTAACCAACAAGGACCACACGTGCAGCAAGTGGGGCAGAAGCTGCAGCTCCCCACAATAGCTTACTCAGCCACAACCTCCGCTGCTGCTCCACAACTAAGTAAATACTCAGGTGTCCCCAGAGACAGAATACTAATACTATCACTACCACTTCTATTATTACTAGGGATGTAAATCGAATCCCAAAATGATATTCGAATATTCGTTACGTATATTCGAATCATATTCGAATATTCGGAACGAATTTATATCATAGTGGCACATAACACGCTAATTTTCCATTACGTTCAATGTGTTTATTCATTGTAAAATGTTTATTTCTGGCCATAATTTACATTGCTAGCCTTACTCATTGCAGAAGCCGTTGTAGATTTATGATTTTAGCATAGCATTTAATTTTAAAACGACGGTGTCTTCTTTTTAAAATACAAACGGAAATATTATCAATCCGCCATTATTCTGTTTATATTGAAGGAAAAATTTTTAAAAGGACAAAATGTGGGTGATACTGGATCGACTGTAAGACAATTAGGCAAAACCACGAAGCTTGTATGAAGGGAATCGCTCAAGTGTACAGCCAATTAACGGTCTTGATTGGTTGGGGTCGGATTGAGGTTTAATTGTGATTGGCTGATATCGCTAAGGGCGTTAATCCGAATCCATTACATGTCAATTAGGGACATTTCGTTAGCAATACACTAGTGACAATTACGAACCTGTTCGCCTTTGCCTATGGGTGAAGGCGAGGGTAAACAAAACCATTTGATGACGACAATTACTGTGACTGGCTAGTGTCAAGATTACCTGACTGTTGATGAACTGATGAAGTACCAACCAATACATATTTAAAGAATGATTAAAATTGTAAATTGTGAGTTTAAAGTGTGTAAAGTTAACCTATGACGAACAATTAAAAAATCTGTAGATTTACATTTTTGTTATTCAGAGAGAACGAAGCAAAAACAGAGAACAGAAAATCGCGGGGACAAAAAATAACAGATGTCGCTGTATAGGAATAAAAAGTTTGTTTGACAGAGATCTAGTTGTGCTTTCAAAAAATAAAAGAAGTTCTGGTGGACTGTTATCAACAAGTATAGCCTATATAATGTATTTATTACAACTATCCCGACCGAAGCTGGGTAGAGCCTGTATTACGTAATTGCTGTAGCTAATTGCCTCACCTTTGAACTGACATGTGTGTTTATTGAACTTTGGCTACAACTGTATGGTGATATGACTGGGTGTAAGAGGGAGAGGGGGCAGAGAAGGGGCTGTGCGCGGTAAGGTGATTTCATGCTGTTAATCAGATGGCAATTCGTTATCCGGAGACATGACCCACCCACTATATCTAAGAGCGAGCGCAATCACATATCGCCAGTGTCTTTGGAAGACAATACGATCAACTAAAGAAATGTCTTTTCAATTTTCCTTCAAACTTAACAAACGTGAAATAAAAATGATAAAATATTCGAATCCCCAAATCTCTATTCGAATAGCGACTTGATATTCGAATATTCGAATGTTCGTTAACTTCCCTAATTATTACTACTACTTTTATTACTACCACTACAACTTCTACTACTACTTCTACTGCTGCTGCTACAACAACAACAACTACGGTACTACTACTACTACCAAAACTACTTCTACTGCTACTACTACCACAACTACTACCATTACTATCACTACTACTACTACCACTACAACTACTACTACTAACAATACTACTACCACTACTATTACTTCTACCATTACTACAACTACTACGACTATTACCACTACTTCTACTACTACTACTATTACTTTTACCATAACTACTACTAGAACTACTTCTTCTACCATTACTACTACTACTACTTCCATTACTTCTACTTCTACTACTACCACTACTTATACTACCATTGCTACTACTACTTCTACTTCTTCTGCTACTACCACTATTACTACCACTACTACTACCATTACAACTACCACTAATACTACTAATACTATTACTACTGCTACTACTACTACCACTATATATACTGCTGCTACAACTACATCTACTACTTCAACAACTACCATTATTTATACTTCTATGTTTACTACTTCTACTACTACAACTACAGTTACTACTACTACTACATCTACTACCATTAATATTCCTACGACTACCATTTCTACTACTACCACTGCTACTACCGTAACCACTACTACTACTACTATCACTTCTTCTACCACTACTACTACTACTACTACAACTACTACTACCACTACTACCACTACTACTACTACTACTACAACTACTACTACCACTACTACCACTACTACTACTACTACTTCTACAATTACTACTACTACTACTACTACTACTACTACCATTCTTTTTCTACTACTACTATTACTACTACTATAACAACTAGTACTACTACCACTTCTACTACCACTACTACTACCATCACCTCTACCACTAGTACTACTACTTCTTACGACTACTATTGCTACCCCCACTTCAACTACTTCCTGTACTACTACTACCACTACTACTACCACTACCACTATCAACACCTCTGCCACTAGTACTACTACTACTACTTACGACTACAACTAATACCCACTCTACTATTGCTGCCACTACTACTACTACCACTACTACTTCGACTACTACCACAACTACTACTACTACCACTACTACTTAACTACCACTACTACTACTACCTCTATTACTACCACCACCTACTACCACTGCCACTACTTCAACTACCACTACTACTACTACCGCTTCACTACAACCACCACTTCTACCACTTCAACTACTACTACCACTACTACTAATAATACTAATACTACCACTACTACTACTACCACTATATCTACTGTTGCTACTACTACAACTACTACTACTACAACTACCATTACTTCTACCACTACTTTTACTACTACTACCACTACTACTCCTCCTACTACCACTAGTACTACTACCACTACTACTACCACTACCACTACTACTACTACTACCACTACTACAACCACTACTACTACTATTACAACTACTACTACCACTTCTACTACGACTACTACTACTACTACTACAATTACTACTACCACCATTGCTTCTATCAAAAGATAGAAGTTTGGTTACTGGCATGCTGAAGCTGTCATCGACACAATTTGTTTAAGACCTTTAGAAAATTTATTATATTTTTTAAACTTCCACCCAAACAATGACTGGATAAAAACCTTGAAGTCCAGGGTTGATTGAAATGTGGCAGATATTGTAAAGAAAACACACGTTTGTAGCTATTTGTAATTTAACGTCCGTACCTGGACTTTAATTGCCCTGAACGGCGGTCCTTGCTAATTAAAGGCTAATTTCTTCCTGTTGATGGCAATTAACACTTTGAACACAAGTTTCTGATTTATTTTCCTTATTTGTTTACCTTTCAATACCATCGCTGGTACATTGAATCTTTTAACTTTTTTATTTCGAAATTCATGTCAATGAACATGACAAAATGAGCACAATAAATGTAGATTATAAGAATAAAAGAAAGAGGCATTGCAATACAATAAGATATAATGACAATATCATCAAGAAAAGATAATATGTGTGGAGGAGAACATAACATCGTCATTTTCATCTAAATTTGACACTTATTTCTTTAACAAATTTACAAAATTTAGTATACTTAACATTGTATGGTGTAAGGTTCATTACATTTTGAATTTTAGTACATTTGGAGAAATAAAGAGGTTTCTATCTAACATTTTTCTTCTATTTTCTGCAAAGAAATCACATTCTAAGAGGTAATGAAATTCATCTCCAATAGCTCCTTTAGTACAAAGTTCACAAATTCTATTTTCTGCAGTTACATTGTTCCAACTTCCTGTTTATACTGGAAATTTGTTATTTCTTGTTCTAAACTTATAGACATATTTTAGAAAATTGCGTGGAGTTTTAGTAAGGTTATCTTCAAATCCAAACTTGTCTTTAAATAACTTATAACAACAACATTTTCTAGATATTTCCAAAGTGCTAAACCGATCATTTATAAAAAATGGTCAGATAGCTTCGTATTTACAGATTTTTAAGCCAAGCATGATTTAGGAAGTCGTGATGCTTCCATACATTTACTTACCACATTTAACTAGTATATTTTTAATGTGTTTTAACCATTGAAAATCACTTTCATTTGTTATTTTATTATACATAAATCTGCTAAGGCTAATATTATACACTATAACAGTAATTTTGTTACATACTGGTTGTATCAGTTTAGACCAGAAACTTATCATTCTTGTGTCGATATCAATCTGTGGCGGCTTTACACCAGTCTCTCCATAGACTGTACAATTTGGGGTACTACTTTTAACATTGAGTATATGTTTCAAAAAAATTGACTGTACTTTTTCTAACACATTGTTATTACCATAACGCCATATTTCACATCCATACATCAATATTGGTTTAACCATTTTATTAAATAAATCAATTTGTAATTCTATGGATAAGCATAGATCGTTTGCTTTTTTAAAAGACTATACATGGCCTTTGTTGCCTGTTTTGCAATGTGTTCATTAGCTCTGAAAAACGAGCCGCTTTTAGCAAAAACTAGACCTAGATATTTATATTCAGATAAAACATCAATGGGGTCATTGCAAATGTGAAAATCCTAGCTAGGCAATCTACCTTTGCTAAATATAGTAATTTTTGTTTTACATGTATTAATTGTTAGTTTATTAACCGTACAATAATGTTCATAAATATTAAGAGCATTTTGCAAGTCATGAGCACTTTCAGCTACAATGATTGTATCATCAGCATATAGGAGAACAAACAGCTTGAGAAATTCTATCATTCTATCTTCATTACTATGTTTCTCAAGTACAGACCCATGTACCAAATTGCTCTGACTAAAGCATTCATGCAAATCATTGACAAAGAATGAAAATAGCAGGGGAGATAAACTCAGATCAGAACATGTCTGTGAATACCTGTAATTGTCATTTTAAATGTTTAATGCAACAAGTACACATTTTTGTGATTTTTTATTTTTGTTTTAAACTTGCTTTTATAAATGATCTGATATTAAAGTTTAAATACTTCATTGCCAAATTAAGTGTTGTTGTTTTGTGTGTGTTTTTTTTTGTTGTTGTTTTTTTGTTTCTTTATTATTCGTGTATAGTACATTTTCTTGAATAGCTGATTTTCTTGACTTTCAACTTAAAGATCAAACAGTGAAATGGAAAAATACTGGAAAAAAAACCTCCTTTCTCTTTTATGTTTTATTAACTTTTGTTTGCGACAATTTCGCAACAGAAAATAAAAGTCAAAAGATAAGGGACACTTATCAAACAACATGCAGATGTTGGAAGATCCAATCGTAATATAAAGCCTTATCAACAATTATGAAAACAACAGTGATAATAGTTATACATAAACATTAGGAGTCGAAATTCAGCGCTAAACATTATATCTGTTCGAATGTATCCTGCTATGTTAAATTCTGTATATTTACATGTAGCTATATTCTGTTATATAATGTTGCTTTCTCGTGTTATGGTCCCTTCTATTATAGTATGTTACATTAGACACTGTGTCATGCTATTATGATACTTTCTGTTATTTACAGCTGTATTACGTTCTGTTATGTTTTGTTCGGCCTTGCATTATATAAATGATATGGTGTGTTATTTTAAGTTATATTCTGCTTTTGATTGTTGTTGTATTTGTTATTACATTTATATATACCTCGTCAATGTGTGTTTGTGGGTCTGCAGTGTTCTTTTAAAATAAGTTGTACTCTGTCTGGTTTCATTTTGTTACGGACCATTCGTTAATGTTTGAGCCTTTTAAAATACATACACGTACCAGGATGGAGTCATTACATCCTAATCTTTATAATTGTCGTCATTAAAAATATGAAAATTCGTAAATACGTTCGGATGAATAGAAAAATCGTGGAATGCCAAGCAATGTTTATAAATTTATGACTAAAAGGATTAAATGAACGGTTAAGCAATGAATGACGTCCACCACGGCCCAGAAAAGAAAGCCGGTGGAGTGAAGAATTTTATTGAACGACAAAATTATGTTGTAAAATTGAGCAGTTAAAAAACTTGCGAATAAAAGAATTGTTAAAAAGAGGGATTTTAATTTGATCGCCGTGATTTTTTATGGTGAAATCCTCCAGTTTTTTTTTTTCCAGCAACTATAAACAATCTGAAAAATCCCGTCAATGCTTTTTATTGATGCCCTACTTCTCTATGAAAAGTGAAGTGTAACGCACCATTCTTTATTACAAAATGTATTTCCTATCTCGGCACGAATGGGACCCGAACTCAACGGGGCAAAAAACCAAATACCGTACCTACTGATCTAACAGCTGTTAGATACTCGTTATTGACACAGAGGTAACGGCTGTTAATGCCAGGCACTGTGGGTGTTGAGTTATTTGAGAAGCGGTTAGATCAAGAAAGGCATTAAATTAAAAACACAATAATTAACATAAACCTATTGAATTAACATTGTATAAGAAGAAAAAACAAACAAATAAATTCCAAATAAAACATTTCCTTCCACATAAATGGTCATGCATTACATCAATATGATAAATATAAAAACATAACATGACGATTTTCCAACAAATATAAAGACGTTTTATTTACATCTCAGCTTATTCACTGGTTTTCAGTTTCCAATAAATAACACACATATTGCAACAATGAAAATTGAAGGTTCGCAATTACAAGATTTATTTTGATTCGTTATAACTTTAAATGAAGTTAAAAGTGTAAAATTTTAAAATAATTAAACCCAATTTTGTCATAAATGTTGCATAAATGAAGACTTATATTATACCATTACGCTATACTTTGCATTGTACATTATTGGGATTTCAAAATAAATAATGTGAATTTCGAAATATGAAAGAAAATGTAACACGGTTCAATTATATGGGACTAAAGAATGAACAACTTATACTTTTAAAAAAATATAATAAATAAAATGACAAATCAAAGATAGTTTTACAATTTTATTCCCGGTGGACATTATATTAAAACAGTGGTTTAGCAATAAATAACGAAAATTGTATATCATATATAAGTTGTAGTGATAACAGGTCTAATAGGAAGAAGAAAGATAGTGTTTTTGTGATATTTTATAATAATGAATATCTCATATTCATGTACGTATTATCTGGCTATAATATTAGACAACGTATTCTAGAACGTACAATATCATTATCACACTTTTAAACGCTGGAAGCACATAGTCGTAACAAGTCAAATATAACAAACAGCGAATATATACATGTACATACTGCGGATATAATACATATAGCGCATATTTTATTCAGTATCACAGCAGCATAGCATATAGCGCCACAAGAAGAACAACTGCACCTCAAACATTCCATATGAGTAAACTCCCTTGTGTATATCGCATGCGAGTTCTCTAACGCATACTTGTGTTTATATCAATACACTCACACTAAAGGAAACCAAGGAATTGAAGTTTGAACAAAAAACAGCTCAAGTTTAAGGAAATAGTTTTGTGTATGTCAAAATGACCGAGAAGGAAATTTATTCATACTAATTTTTATTTCACTTTGAAATATAACATAACACTTTTATAAAAAAAACAGTTTCAGGTAGTAATTTATAAATGTAGCATACTTCAGTGCAATCCAGGGTTTAAATCATATTGAAAGGATGCAAAATAACACGTTGCTTTGTGGTCTATATAAAAGCATTTACGTTTTCCAAAAGGCAAATAAACTTCAAGGAAGAGTCAATCGTTCAAAAGAATGTCAGACTGTCTGTTTTCGTCAAAAATATTATTTACATTGGAAGGTCGGCTCTGTTCTGTGCCTTATTCTGAACTATTATAATTTATCAAAGAGTATAATTTTCTAGAAAACAAATATAGAATAACTAAACTAGATGCATTACGAAACGAAAACGTCTACATCGCGCATGGCGAGTCTTTGCTTCCGGTTAAGGTCTAATGCTGATGCATGGATGCTCTCCCTTGATTCGATGATGGCGTCATGGTGACAACATCAAACCGCGATGGTTCGCCAAAATGTCAATAGCAAAGAGGCGATGAGAGTAAATAAACCATTTTGAGGCTTAACTCGTCGGTTGTAAAGACAATTTTGCCTACGAAAGAGACAGATGGCCTCGCTGTGAAAAGAGACAAAGACTTTCAAGTTTTCCCACTCGCTGTTTTGTCAGTATCTGATACTTTGTGTTTCATTGACAACCGTCGCAGAACTTTACCCTCTCCGGATCTCGTTCACAATGTTGTCGACGATCTTACGATCAGATGGAGCCTTCATTGAAGCACCTGTTAAAGAAACGTATCGAAATAAGTGCGTATTCTAATTATATTTATTGTTTAATCTTCCAGTATTAAGAGATAACAGCATTCCTTTCAAGAACTTTGTTCATACCAGGCAACTTTTCATGAAAATGAACCCTGCCGTCACATTAAATGGATATACTGTCTCCAGAATAAGTATAAATATGTTTTCATCTTCTTCTAATAACTAAAACAACAACAATCAAAAACATGCTGTTCGTTGTACTAACGTAAAACATAGCACCACTATAGTACACGACCCTTTTGAGTTCTGCATAGCATTATATATAGTTCACATTGTTACATGAAATCGTCGCATTTATGGTGCATTTTGTGGTTTCGATTAAATATAAAAATGTTAACCAAGACAATCAATTATTTAATGTACCTGCTATAACCGTTTTTCTTACCTTTGCGCCTGCTTTCTAGCTCTACCATTGTTTGCCTCCTCTGTAATGCTCGCTCTTCATTAGCCCGCCACGTGTCAAGCTCATTTTGGCAGGCTTTAGTTCGATCACACAGCTCATGGAAAGCTTCTAGAAACTCGTCTACCTTAAACCCTTTCTCAGTCTCGCAGAAATGGTTCGCCAGCTTTCCTGAGATCTTCTGTACCCGCTCTATCGCCTCGTCAACATCAGCTATGTCTTCTTCTGCTTGCTAAAATTGGACAACAATATATTTGTTATTTCAAGCTTTAAATATCATTTTGAGATTTGCCGTTTGCTGACAAGCTTCATTTCTTGCTACTTTTGGAACTACTTGTTGAACTATATAGAAGAGAACTTAGGACTCTAAAGCTCGATTGGAAAAAAGTTTCTTTCAACTTCTCGGCTAAATGTTTCATTGCCAGAAACAGGTCTCAGATAGTAACCCATGAATTGGTGCAACATAAACAGCCATGCTCAATGACAAAAACAAGATTGTGGCTCGAACCAACATTGCTCTGACCTACAGTAGAAAATCTTAATCACTAGACACAGGAGCCTACACTGATTAAACTTTAAACGTTAATCATGAGGCGCCGACAATATTAAACTTTCGTAGACGATAAAACAATTACAAAACAATTACAGCTAGTCTGTCAATGCTGAATTTTTTTGATTCTCATTTTTAAGGGGGCAGTTCTCAATTTAATTGTTGTTAATAAAGGTCTAACGACAATAAAATAAGTGGACACGAAGATCTCTTTCGAAGGTGATAATGATATCATGTTAATTTAACAAAAATTGAATTTTCAAAGCTTATCCAGCAGGCAATTTGTGTATGTCTACTGACCTTGATGAATGCCTGAAACTGATCTTTCACCTCGTCCTCAGCACTCTCTAGCTGTCCCTTCAGTCGACTCACATTGTTCTTCAGTGCAGTAAATTCTCCCAACATACCATCCAGCGAAAACCTGGAAAATTGTGTCAGATAATAATTAGGCTCATGGTCGAAATCATCGTCATAATCATCATTACCCTCCCCCATTCTCCTACTCATCATCTTTATCATCATTATCATCTTTATCATCATCATAGTTTCATCATCATCTTCATCATTTTTATTATCCTCCTTCCTCTCTTCATCGTCATCATCATCATCATCATTATCATCATCATCATCTTTATCATCATCATCATCATCATCATCATCATCATCATCATCATCATCATCATCACATGCGCTGCTAAATCATGATTCATTAAAAAGTTTCAATATCAACTAATTTATATTTGAACACGCACCTGCATGATTTCTGAAGCATCTCCGATAAATCTTCCACAAATGTGAGAGCTTCTTTGTTATTGACCTGTGCCGACTCTACCGTGTAATGAAGGAACGTCATCTTCGGATTGTTGGTTTTTGTGCTCAGGATTTTATTCATGGAGCTGATCCGGAAACCGATAGCGGCACCAGCATTGTTACCCTGGAAAAATACCAGAATTGTTATCCGAAAAATAGAGAAATATATTTAGGAATTTCTTTTTATTGTATCAAAATGTTTTAAATTTATGTTACATTGAATAAGTAATTTAAAAAAAATCAGAAATAAAATGTAGTAAATAGGGTATATATTCAATAATTATTGGTAATCGTCTCGATGAAAATTATAGAGGTCATGAAGTTGTCATTTTAAGTGGTAAAACGTTCAAAGGTCTGAGCACGTATAAAGAGTTTGTTGTGTTAAAATTTATATACAAATGTGCGCGATAAAAATACGGGAACAAAAAAAGTACTGTATTAACTTGTCAAAAAGAATAAAATGCTATTTCGTAGTAGTTAATACTTATTACTACATGTAATTACCTTATTGACAAAGTTAACGGAATGGAGTACGAATCGTAGAAACTTTTTCAGTGACTCATTTTCAATCAACTTCCGGCAAACGGTGTTAAGAAGTTGGATGTTTGGACGAATGGCGCCAAGTTGCGAGTTGAAGTCTCCTTTCAGGATCATAAACTCGATCCTCAGTCGGTAGGCCGGAAGTTGGATCAACCCGAGGAAGAACTGCTCGGCGTTGCCGAGTTTGTTTATCTCCCCTTCATAGTTTTGTAGCGTTTCGACCTGCGGACAAACACAGGTTTACAATGTTTGTATTTACCATATTTATTGACTGTCTCTTGACAAGAACAAGTTTGATGTTTCAACCTTAACCTAATCAAAAAACTATAAGGTGTCATATTTATAACAACATTTATAATTTTGACAAGAAATTGTTTCAAATTCATTTACCAGATCATAAAAAAACTCAACTTTGGTAGCATTTTCAAGTTAACGCATGGTGTGATAAATTAGAAAATTAAACATGGGAATTAGTTATAAGTGTGATATATTTATGTTCATATGTATAAAACGATGTGAAGAGCAGCTATAAAGCACAATTGTATAAATCTCAACTTGCACATGTATGTTTAATTTACGAATCCATTCTTACTATCAATGGTTTGTTTTACTTTGCTAAGGCTGCAGTTTGTTTGTTTGTTTATTCTGTTTATCACCCCACCAACAGTATTTCAGTTATCGGAGTCGGTGTTCACTTATAGCAGATATAGTGCTGCCTTCACTGTGTATAGCATGTCGTGAACACCTAGCATGATACCACACCCAGTCACATTATCCTGACACTAGGCCAACCAGTCGTGGAACTACCGTTATATTAGCAAGGGTGCTACAATTTGTACGACGTATTGTATGTGTATCCGCTTTTTTATTTAATTGCATCCTTTTTAATCTGTTTCTATAGTTACCTCATCTGCTCCGGGTAACAAATTCATAAGCCCTTTTAGTTTCTCTACCCCGACACCGCGCGTGTCACCAGTCTTGATCAGTTCAATTATGACGTCATTTGGTTTCCGGAACTGCCGTAGGAAGATATTGACATTCATGCTCTTCTTCGGATCTAGAAGAGCTACCTGTTTAAAAAGAATGCGATGGTGAGACATAAATCGTTCTAAGTCCTTAGTTCTGCTGCTATATGCTCAAAAGCTGTATTTTAATGGAGATTCTTAATTGCAAACTGCACCAATACACAACAGCCGGACACAGTGTGTTAAGCCTGTTGCTGCTTGACATAAAACGTATTTTAGCCACTAATTACTATCGTCCAACCTAATGAAATACAGCTATTGATTTTGATCTCATGAATGTAGAAATAACCTTTTCTTTAGGTGTCGACATGTTCCGAGCAGTGTATACTTTACATGCAGGAGGTGGCATATAAGCTTTCCTGTTGGCTTGTGAGCGTTTTTAAGGGGAAAATGAATTGCCAATGTCTGACTGGTTAAACTCAGCTGGTTTTGGAACGGTCTATTGCTTATAGCTCAATACATTTGTTGATTTTGACCTAAACACATTTTGGCACCTTTAATGGCAATACAGTATTATTCGAATCCAAAACCTCTTGCATGGCTTCCCAATGCACCAATGACTGCGTCAATAAGACTGATACATAAATTTCCTGTTATAATTATAATAGTGAGTGGCAATATTAACATACACATTTCAACATTACATATGTTACTAATTTGACGCTTACAACTGGCGTTCAGAAATTAATTTGTGCGGCCGGAAGAATGAGAAATTGCTATCGTTTTTTGGTCAGTCATCTGTATCATAAACGTCTTCCTTTAAACTGTTTTCTACTGATTACACGGTCACAATGTGTCGATTATTGGGAGATGGTATGGCTTATTGATTTACATCTTACCTCTGTATTGTGGGTGGAACTACGTCGGGTGGACCCGCCAGTATCCTTGGGGGCCAGTGAGGCCCTGTCGAGTGTTGAAGGCTCTTCCTTGGCGAACATATCCTCCAGCTTACTGTATTCGACGTCAATGGAATCTTCCATGTTCAAAACCTGATCCCAAATACTGTCCTCTGCAAACAGAACGGTTGAATCATTTACTGTTACCCATAATTATGCTAAGATATGAGGTGTCAGGTATTTTTGTTGTTGCCCATAATACTTCTAAAGCATGAAGGGTCAGGTACATTTGTTGTGGCCCATAATAATTCTAAGGCATGAGGTGCCAGGTACATTTGTTGTGAACCATAACAATTCTGAGGTATGAGGTGCCAGGTACATTTGTTGTGAACCATAACAATTCTAAGGTATGAGGGGCCAGGTACTTTTGTTGTGGCTAACAATAATGCTTAGATAGGAAGTGCCATGTTCATGTGATCAACGTGATATAATGTCATGTGTACATCTAATGCAGTTTCTGTTACACCAATCGGATACTTTATCAAAATCACGTATTGTGTTGTTACAAGTATTTGTATTTTACAATATAATTCTTACTATCAAATAATGTAGACTTAATTTATAGTTTTTGTATTTTAATGCTTTAGCAGTCGGTTAATCAGTACTTCTAAAAACTCACTTTTGAAGGCATTTGTTGGCAATTTGTTTCCGCTAATAATCTTCATTTTCTTGCTAGGTCTTGGTGTATCAATTGTCTTGGGAACCACTTGTGTTGGCAGTGGAGCACCGCCTGGGGCCATCGGAGGTCCCGCTCCGGGCGGGGGAGGTGGTCCACCCATTCCCGGCGGCGGTGGTGGTCCTCCCATACCAGGCGGTGGTGGAGGTCCTCCCATTCCAGGCGGCGGTGGAGGAGGAGGTGGCGGCGATGGCACACCCATTCCCGGTGGCGGTGGCGGTGCTCCCGATCCAGGGGGTGGCGGGGGTGGCGGGGGTGGAGGTGGTATTGCACTTCCTGGCGGTGGTGGTGGTGGAGGCGGCGGTGGAATTCCGCCAGCCGGAGATAGGTTGCTTGATGTGTCTGGTTTGTCACTAGGTTTACAGTCATTTTGAATTAAAACATCATCTGTTTGAACACCCTGATCTTCTGTTTTTGTGGCGTCATCTTTGCACATTGCCAATATGGCTTCACTATCTTTGGTAATGTCTGCTTTTAAGGCTTCTTGCGCTATTCGTTCTATTAATGTCCACATGCTTTCACTGAGAAAAATAAAGGGCTAGTATATCGTAACTGTAATAACCACATACAAAGCATGCACACCTCTATAAAAAAGATAATAAAGAAATCTCAGATACAATAAGTTGTAGATTTGCCAGTATGTATGAAATTCCTTGTAAATGAAACCAACAATTTATGATAAAAAGTACAGTGTAATTGTAAAATTATTTAAATGATAACCATTTATGAGAAATTTGAAACTGGGTAAAGTAAGAATGCCATATTTTATGATGTGAATCACTACCAAGAATTCACTTAGAACTTTAAGGCTCTGCCTACCTTTGTGAAGTGGTGGATTCAATCTGCAGCAAGCAATGGAGAATTCCCAGAAACGTGGCATTTAGAGGGGTACCTTGGACCTAAATAGGAGACAACCTTTATGTTTGAATACAATACATGTATCTTGCTGACCTAGAATATATTCTGCTAACGATCACAGTGTTAAATTTAACCTTTAAGAAGTCTGGTTGTTAAGCTGTTAAGCTATTAACCAACGAAACACGTGTCCTAGAAGAGGAATGTATTAATATATGCACTGTCTTCGTATATAAATCGTTTTTGTATTAATAAATATGCTATGGTGCGAAGCTGTGTTCGAAGCATTGGGTAGGCACATCTTTGATAGAGTGGATTTGATGCATTGGTCCACGGAAAAACTAAATCTTAAGTACTGCATGAACTGTATGAAAACCCGCGTTTTTATGGATATATTCATTTTAATCACATGGACCTCATTTATAAAAAAAAATATGCAAACACTTGCATACCGGCCTTATTAATTTATATACCTATGCGAACACATGCGTACATTTCCTTTTTGAACATATTCTTCGCACTTACCCGTTTGTAGATGGCGAGGAAGACCGAATGGTGATCGTTCAAGTTGACGGAGTTCACTTTCATCTCGTCTAGAGCTTCTGTGTCGGCGTGTAGTTCTTCCTCAAACACGTCACACTGTACCAGTAGTTCGTCATCATCTTCTGCCCGTAGGGACGTCAGTACATCATCCAAACTTAACGCTGCAGTGAACAATATAGAAATATGTTTAAAGAATGAAGCAAATGGGACATAAGGGGTGGAAATATAAGTAAGTGAACTTGAGGAAAGCTGGGAGACTTGTCATATCAACGCCTTGCCGATAGGGTCTAGAAATTTCCGGCTTCCATACATGTCTTAATGTAAGAACTTTACAAAGGTACAAGTTTACAAAAGGTAATTCACCAGTTAACATATTTAATGGATAAACTTGCTACAGTTCTGAACAACTTAGTCACGTTTGTTTGCGTCATTTTCGCCTTTTTTCGGTCCCCATAAAATTCATTTTTGAAACAGCAAACCAATGTATAGTCTAGTAATAAGAAGTGATATTGTATTCTATTATTCCATCCTGGTTTAACAAAGGTTTGCTGAAGAAAGCAGAGAATAAACACAGATTTGACCAGTTGTGGCCAGGTCGCTTTATGCTAAAGTTCAACCATTGAAACAATATTGGTACCTTAAGAAGCCTCCCTTATCCAGTAAAACAAGAAAGAAGAACACATAATTATTGGGGAAAAAAACATAAAAATGACCAAACTCACATTTTGAGTTATTATTACTGTCCGATCCGTTGGCTACCATTGTGGTATAATATCCAAAATATCACCAATAGCGTTAAATTATCCACA
Organism: Sinonovacula constricta; assembly: GCA_007844125.1. Classification (NCBI taxonomy): domain Eukaryota; kingdom Metazoa; phylum Mollusca; class Bivalvia; order Cardiida; family Solecurtidae; genus Sinonovacula; species Sinonovacula constricta. The sequence goes on from CM017558.1 coordinate 52,997,722, forward strand.
CAATATCAAATTTGACAATATGAGAAACTCCAAGAATGTTCTTTCTTATATACCAGATATGTCTCATGACGGGGGTGGAGCTATTTATAACTTACTTAAAAGAGTGGACAAGAGATTTGAACCAAGGAACGCCAATAACCATTCTAAGAATAAACGACACATACATGTTTGACTATGCTTAAAGTGTCGAAACACGGGAGTCGATATAGGACTTCCGGAGAACGAGAGCTGGTATGAATGAATGGCCATGGGAACTTTTTACCCATCCACGCACCAAACAACGGCCCTCCTTTGTTATAAGTACTGAACACATATTTTTTGAATGAGTTTGTGGTGACGAAGAATGGCCCAGTTCCGGAATTGTCGGCCTGGTTGGCGATTATAGCATAGTCGGTTGTCTAGGAATGGGCCACAATGCACGAAACTGACCGAATGATCCACGATTCTTTAACTGTTACATTGTTGCAACAGTATGGTGTTTTGATTACATCTTCCTACTTGCTGTTGTTTATTGTTGTTGATGGTAATGGTGTTAGGTTAAGGGATAAGTGCATGTGTTTTAGACGTGTTGTTATAATTATAAGAAAAAGAGGTTAATAGGAATTATGAAGATAAAAAGTGATTTTTGAAGTTGTTCTAGTGTTATAACTATTTAAATTACTATTGACGTGTACTTAATTATTAACATACTGAACACAATTATTATTAGTAACATTATAACCATTATATAAACATTATGCTCAACGTTATTTAACGTTATTTTCATTTATTTTCATTCGACAAATCTTATTTTAGAGGCAAATCCCTTTTTGCGTGAAGTGTATTAGTTAAGACTGCATTACCATCTAATGTGTAAAACAATATACATTTAGTTAGAGTATTTGAATCCCTTCAGTACAAACGACATAACGGCATTTTATTTAAAAAAATACTTACCCTGATTTTTTTTTAGAACGGTGTCCATAGGTATTAAATAGGAACTTTCAAGAACAGACTTCATCAAAGCCGTTTACATGCCATAGTAAACAGCATTTAATATTTCTTAAATTGTGCCAAAGTCTAAGTTATAACCTTAAACACACAATGGATGTTCCAAGACAAACGCAAACGTATTTCTCATTATTAAACACACGTTTGTCGTACAGATTATTAACAACACTTTGCCAAAAATATACTTAATCCGAAACCAGGGATTTCCCAAAGCAGACCATTTAAGATAAAATACACATGCATCAGAAGGTATATTTATTAGCCTATGCAATGTAAATAGAAAACAATAGGCAGTATGTCTCAGAATGCTTAAAGCTAAATTGCACAACACTATCAAACTCGGCGCATGGATGTTATTATGTATTTTGTTGTTTTTTTTAAAGCATGTTTATATTTTTTTGTTATCAACAAGTTGCAAGTGTCCGCCTTAAGTGATAGGCAGTTTTACTTTCAAAGTTCAAAAGACTAAGCGTTCAACATCAGAAATGACATATCAAAAAATAAAGCACATTTTAATACATGCCTACGACTTTATTGTGTAGCGTCTCTTTGTATTTATAAAGAACATTATTCTGACTGGGAGATTCGGCGCGGATCAAAACGACATTTTATAAACTTGTACACAGTCTATGACATCTTCATATACCTAATTGTACTTGCTGACCTGTAGTCACGTGTTCTTACAGAACAAAGTTAAACAAAAAGGGAAGTATGAACAGTAAAAAATAGTAAAACAAAGACAATGCGTAATCTGTTTAGCACGAGCTAAATACTACAAGACAGTATTGACCGTCATTATTTCCTCTTTAGTATCTTGCAAGATTTCAAACGACCTTTTGCCAAATTGTTATAAAATCACAAATAAATTGTATGGTTTACCCATGTTTTCTTACGGCTGTCAGCCCGTGTATGCAAAATGCCAGACCATAACGCAGTTCGTTTCGCTATAAAAAGCGACACGTAAATATTTGGAATCAAGCCAATATTTAAGGCCATCTCGCCATCCATCTTCTATTTATAGCCCCATGTCATTTTTGATTTCTGCTTTACCTTCGGAAACTCCCGTACTTTACAATGGACTGATTTAAAGAATATTTGAGTGGTCAATGATAAAAAACACACACACGCACGCACGCACACGCGCACGCACGCACGCGCACACACACACAAATCCAAATGTATTTTAGCCTTCGTGCTGCAACATGAGTCGTGAATCATCCTTCGGTGCTCCACGGGTGATTCTCTACTCGATCCGGAATTATCAGAGGTGTTCCAGAGGCGTCCCGATTGGATTCCGATTGACTGAAACGTTTTTTTACATAGCCGAGTCGTTACGAATGCTTACATATTGCTTATAAAATTTAAGTTTTATTTACCTAAGAATTCGTTTCTCAGCCGAACCCTGTCTCGGATGTTTTCGTTGGCGAAGATGATAGAGTTGATGAGAGCCATGATTGTGGTCTTGTAGGTTGTCAGCTCCGAGGTCCGGAGTTCGTTGACCAGCAGGCTCATACGGTACTGGAGCTTTTGCCAGCTCTAATGAGAAACAAAAAAAAAGTTTTATAAACTTCAAATCAAGTCTTGTTACTAACAATGTTTTGTTTAAGATATGCATAGAACCAACACATTATTATTATCATTGTGACATTAAGATATTATTGCTTTACGTATCGCAAGTTATCTCGGCAAAATACTACAAACAATAATGGGGGAATTCAGTATGACAACACGCTGACGAAACTATGCAACTGTGTTTCAATGCATTGGCATTGGCACATGTTAATGTTTTAAAATTTAACAAAACCGTGCGTTGTAAGACGAGAACTGCGTCTTTGCAATGTCTAAATCATACAAATATTGTCATTGTACTCGGACCTTTAACATTAATTTCGTTTTTAAATATATCACCGATATGTTTATTTTATATGGTCGATTTTTTACGTTATTTATTGATCTGACTCTCAGCCTAAACGAATAGGACAAGCTCAGGCAAAATCTGTAGATCCAGATCAGGCAGCTTGAGGACCTCTTTGTGAGCTTATAACTAATGTGTCATTTGTTATGTAGCTCTGTAAAACCTTGCTTCCAGCGAAGATGAGTGGTTGTAGCAAAATCTTAGATAAAACCATCGCTCGGACGTATAGTTGCTGTGCAATTTACCGGAATGAAGCAATGTTGTTCTGACCCATACATGTGCTTTATTCTTTGTTTACCAAGATAACAGCAAGAGGTCATGTCATGGTTCATATTAACTGTGGGTGTTTTGTTAAGGAGATAAAGCTAACCCGATGTATTTGAATGCCTCATTCTAACAGTCTAATAGCATATTTGGGGTTTCTGTATATTTTATCAAATCATTTTATAATAACTGCTCAGTGGCTAGATACAAGCCCTGCTCTGGCTGAGTTTCATATTAGGTATTAACAGGAAACAGGACGTCGAAGTTACTTCATGAAATATACCATGACTTTGACGATAACCGTATCGACAGGTGATGCTACCACTGTTGTTACATGTTTGATTTTGCTGCTGCTGATGATGAGGAGGAGAACGAGGAGGATAATGAGGACGTTTAGGAGAAAAGAGTAGGATGGGGAGGCGGAGTATGAGGATAGCGACAACAGCTACGAAAACAGTATAACGAGGATGGTGAAGAAGAAGATAGAAAGACGATGCTGATGATGACAACGATGCTGTTACTACTACTGATAATACCGATGAAAATGCTGACGACGATGACAATGATGACGATAACGCTGATATTGCTGATACTGCTGCTGCTGCTGCTGCTGCTGCTGCTGCTGCTGATGATGATGATGATGATGATGGTGATGATGATGATAATGATGGTGATGATGATAAAATTTATGTACTGACCCTATATCGCTCCAGAGCATCCAGTGTAAGATAATAACCATCCCGGGAGTAGACACATAGAGCTGACAGAAGCTCGAATATTTGCATTTTGACCATGATGTTCTTAGTCTCAAGGGCTGAAAGTAAAAAAATACATGTTATAAATCGTGAGCACTAGTTGCTGATTATTTATTTTATAAGTATTCAACACTTAAATGTCAAAGTCGAGAACCGTCTCCAGATAACTGAAATACTGTTGGTGGGACGACAAACCTAATAAACAAACAAAGTCGAGATACACCAACACTTTTCGATAGCTTAAAATCTTGAAATTTAAAAGTTATCAAAGGTCGTTGACTTAAAATCACGTACAGCACTTAACGCCGCCTGCTTTAAATTTCAGTAAACATTGGGGGTCTTTGTCGCAGAATCAAAGTTGTTAATATTCCTTGTAGCGAAGTGGTGATTTGTTTATATTTCTTTGTGTAAATTGTCTGTGCAAAATGAAGCGATTATTAGGAAAAAAAACATTTGTATTTTAGGTTTTCTATCTTACGGCTGCTTGTATATAATGCCTTGTAATCTCCTACAGGTATATGTATGGTCAACACATATAATGAGTTTTACAGGCCAGACAGAGGCACTTATAAGATGAACCATCGAATGAACCCGACGGCTAACATTATTCAGACACAAGCCATTTCTACTAATTTAAACCCTTTCCTGCATGTAAACGCCATTTTACGCCAGTACAAACCATACACAATCATTAGCAGAATCTGCATGACTAAGGGTTTATGTGTAGACAGGTTCAGCCTTAAATCTATTATTACAAGTTGAACATACATTTATTAAAAAAAAACTTTTATCTCTTTTAAGAAAAACAACAAAGTCAAGTGAATGTTCAAAATGATAGATAAACTATGAATGAAAGAGTTAAAGTATTTTGTTAGGCCAAGCCAGGGACTGAAACCGGCCTCCTGGAATGCATGCCGACACCTTGCCACTGAAATATGCAGCCAGCATGCGGTTTGAATATACTATCTTTTTGTTAAAAGTATGAAACACGACGGCAACTCGTGGCTTTAAATTGCGTATTAAAAATAACTTTTTAAAAAAACGTTTTTCGGCTTCCAAATGACCCATGTAAAAATGTTAATTGTTCCGAATGAACATTTTTCAGAGTAAATTTTAAATGAGCTGTTATTGTACCATAAATCTATTTTGTCAAAAGTGTTAATGAATGTGATAATAGTAATAGTGAGACATTGTAGACACACAAACAGCACATACTAGAGATAGGCAGTGTACTGTGATTCTCGAATGGTCTCAGTACACTAGACAAGAACATGAAATGAGATGCACTCTTACGCCTACTAAGCACGACTTGACCAGGACAAATACTGCAGATCCTGATCAGCTGGCCCCCAGTGGGAGCTGTCAGACGTCTGTCTGATGTGCACTGTTTCCTGCTAAGTCGCTAGCAAAATACCTGGTAACCTAGGCATAAAGCTGTAAGCAATTGACTCTGGTATCATTTTTTATTAGTTGTAGCAAGTTAAGGGGTGCATATTTGGACCAAGATTACGTTTCCGGGACATGCATATATCTCATGAGATAACACTAGCAGTACTTCATTTGCCAAAAATACAAGGCTTTAATGGCTTTCAAACGTCACATTTTGCACTATATCGTATGCGGGAAGGTGCAAGTGCATATGTATGTAATTTATTATTTATCGCAAAATGCCCATGTTTATGTAAATTCTCGCACGATTAGAATGGATGTTAGAAATAAAATATTGTTCTATCGGCTTCTTCTTAAATAGTCTAACAATAACATTTTACATCTGTGCGTAAACAACTTTGTTGACATCTCGTTTACTTCTTTGGTCAGTATAGTCACATATTGTTGTATTAATGGGGAAGGTCCCAGACAACTGCCTGAGTAGAACCACTGGCTGATTGCGTGTCAGCTAGAAAACCACCTCAAATTAAGTTTATTTTCTGATCGAGCCATGAACCAATGCAGTAAGAAGCTCGGGAGTTGCAAACCAGCGATTCTCACCTCGATACCACCGGAGTTCTCTGCGTTGTAGTAATTGTACGTTTATTATTAAACCATGTCATCTCATAAACAGATGCGCTGTGTTGGGAAAAAAAAAACTCTCCATCTTATGTTGAGCCTCACTCGAAAAGTGTTATATGCTAAAAGCTCTTATCCACTGGTATCAGCAACAGCAACATCTACAATGTGTACGTACTGAAGTGTCTGTGTAAAAATATTTGACAACTTTATTTGTGTTTCGAACATTTTTACAGGTATTGTTTATTTTCATTCTCATAAAATTAACACCAGCTGCATGTTTATGAGCAATGTTTGATTGCATGTTTTATATCCTGTTTTCATTGGTAAAAAAAACATTTGTGTGCCAAATACAACAAACACTTAACAAACGTATGTTTCATCCTCTCGGAGTTGCGTAAGTTTAATACAACAATGACAAAGCATTCAATTGTTTCCATTTAAAAGAGACCGTTTTATCTTATTACATAAAAATATAAATGGTCTGTAGTTGATACAGTTTAAAAACTATTAATACATGCAATTTAAATACAAAATACTCCTTCATTTTGTAATCAGAATGCATATCCATTTCTTTTTTTACAACTTCTTGCTATATATTTTACATGCGTTTGTGTATGTTAATATTTATAAATAAACGTACTGTTTAAATCAATTTTTAAAAAAAGAACTTCACATTTAAGAGGTAAAAAAGTAATAAAATCAAAAGATGCATAATGCTTGGTTTATTTATGAGTTTAATCCTGGACCGCTTAAATCGCAGTCCAGTGATCGTCTAGCTGGACCACTGAGACTTGGCAAATGTTTGTTTTATGTTTTTATATTATACAGTGCGACCGAAAACAATGTTTACAATTAAACTTCAGCATAACCTACGGTGTAATCTTGAAAGGTTTCAATCAGCTGACATCAGTTATTTTCGGGCCCCATGAGGGGTCTATAATTTTGGTCCCGTCTTCTGTGCCATATACTTATTGCATTTGATTTGTTTTATACTAATACCATTGTTGAAGTTGTTCACCGGATATAATGTGGCAAAAAAAAAACATTTTTTTTAAACTTTTTTCATATCTATGTGGTCATTTTGTTATTATTATCTATACGGCTAAACTTTCAAATGTCACAGCCCTGTAAAGAATCTTTGAAAGTCGATTTTCTGTAGAAGAATTATCTGTGAATGAAGTATTTGTAAAGGTCATATAAGTTCCATTACGAATACTGCATTAGGTCCGGTTCATCTCGACTTCATCAACACACAAGTTGACGCATAAACTAAAGCTCCACGCACACACACCTACGCGCATCCATACGAACACAAGAACATACATAAACACATATTATGATACATATGATAAATGACAATGTGTATGTATTCATACATGTTATAAAGGTGCAACAATTACATCTTAAACGTGTTTGTAACGATAATTTATCGTAAAAACTAGCTTAGCTACTTCTGTACCTAAATGACCTCTTGATGTCATCGTCTGCCAAAGTGTTAGAAAACACACGCTACCTTTAAAATATGCAACTTAAATTCCAGACATGAACTATCTATTTACAGATTTATCAAATTAACTGCCAGAGTTTAACTGATACGTAGAATGCATTCTATTTTTATTCGGTGGAATGCCTAGATCGTTGGAATGGTTTTTGACTCATTGCTAAACAATGGAACTTGGCTTTGTCTAAAGTCAGTTCACTTCTACACAACTGGCCATCGACTTGTGTATGTCAGGTCAAATTAAAGTTATTAAGCAATAGGGACATATTCTTTGCCAAGCAATTAGTCTTCAACGTGTAAGTTTCATTTCTTCGCCACATTAAGTTCAGTTTTTTAGCCCCTTCAGCCGCGTGATTTTATTCCTTAGCCCCGTGGATTTATTCCTCAGCCCCTCCTGGAAAGAGTGTTTTCTTAACACCTCACAGCATGAGTTTATATTTCGGCCACTCTCTCGGGTGTTTGTTACTCAGCTCCTCGCTGTATGGGCTCGCTCTTTTACCCCTCGTTGTGTTAGTTTATTTCTTACCCCTGACTGCGTAAGCTAGTTCCCTAGCTCCAACAGCATGCATTCATTCCATAGTCCATCTCCGAATGAGTTTATTTCTAGCCTCCTCGTCGCATGTTTTCGACTGCAAGACGGAGTTTTCCAGCTGATCTGGACTCCGATGACGTTTTTCACAGATACTGGTCTGTGGTTTTCCTCCACATTTATCGTATAATTTGCAATGTTCATTATGAATTATACAGCCATTTAACGACAAGTAATTGTTGAATAATTCACCAGCGTGTGAGATTTGTCATATTTAACATTGAGTTATCTGCATTTACATAATGTGCTCTACGCACATTTTCATTCGCTTGGCTAGCGGTTCAAAAACGCATTTGAAATAGAAAATGGCTCGAAATTATTCGATTTATACAGAATCATATGAAAATAAGTAAGAACTTTTATGTCTATGCGTTCGATTACTTTTATTGTGTTAAGATATTTATCCGTATGTATTTATTAGGCATGTCAGTGCTACATATACATTTCAACGGTAATTTTTAAACATATGGTTCCTGCCATTTTTGACAAAAATAATGCTTACCAGGACAAAAAGACTTTATAAATGATAAAAAGGTGTTTTATACAATTTTATATCAATATACAAAATGTCTAATGAAAAATGATGAAAAATGCTAACGCCCTAGGCTCCCTTCGTCAACTTCCGGTACGTATATGAAAGTAAATAGTTCACAAAATGTAATATTTTCCTACAGTTTTCCTTTAGGTAATTTGCAAGATCAACGAACATCAAACAAGTAACATATAAGGTTGTCGTAATTATAAACCTAGCATTCCGTTTAATAATATATATATATATATATATATATATATATATATATATATATATATATATATAGTATATATATATATATATATATATATATATATATATATATATATATATATATATATATATATATATATATATATATATATATATATATATATATATATATATATATATATATAATTGTTGTATATATATATATACCTTTTTTTCGCCAGTTATGATTCATCAAATAGATTAACATTCACTCCACAAATCTTACGTTTTTGGTTTAACTGGCGGAAAAAGGTATAAAAAAATATTTATTTTTTTTATTTTGTGAATGTAAAATGTATGAAACAGACTTACTAGACAGCGTTCAGTTTCTCAAACAGCTTTTCACAAGGAAAACACCCAAATCACATATATGCCGGAACCAATTCAACCAAGTTTACAAAAGTCCGATAACGAAACACCCAAAACAACATTTTGGTTATTTGATTTTTTGTGCATTTGTATGTTTCATACCTGGATTTTGGTAGATTTTGTATATCTCGTACCTGGATTGTGGTGGAATGTTTCGTACCTGGATTTTAGGTGAAATTTCCTGCTCGGATTTACGTGTTTGTGTGCTTAATTCCTCAAATATGTAGATTTGTTCTTTCGTATGTGGACTAAAGTGGATGTGTATCTGTTTGTTGTACCTGGATTTGGATGGACTTGTGAATTTCGTAGCCTGGTCTTGGATGTTTTGTGTGTTCATTATCTGGATTATGGTGCGTTTGTGTATTTTCTACCTAAACTTGAATGAATTTGCGTTCTAATCCATGATTTAGGTGGATTTTTATGATTCCTTCCTGCGTTTGAATGGATTTTATATGTTTAATACATGTATCTAGCTTTTAGTAGATTTATGTGATTCTTATCTGGCTTTGGGCGGAATTTTGGTGTTATAGTACCTGGAGTAAGGTTGACATGGGTGTCGCGTACCTAGACTTGGGTGGATTTGTGTGTTGTACCTGGCTTAAGGTTGACGTGGGTGTCTCGTACCTAGACTTGGGTGGATTTGTGTGTTTTGTACCTGGAGTAAGGTTGACGTGGGTGTTTCGTTCCTGGCCTTGGGTGGATTTGTGTGTGTTGTACCTGGCTTAAGGTTGACGTGGGTGTTTCGTTCCTGGACCTGGGTGGATTTGTGTGTGTCTTACCTGGTTTAAGGTTGATGTGTGTTTCGTTCCTGGACTTGGGTGGATTTGTGTGTGTTGTACCTGGCTTAAGGTTGACGTGGGTGTCTCGTACCTAGACTTGGGTGGATTTGTGTGTTTTGTACCTGGAGTAAGGTTGACGTGGGTGTTTCGTTCCTGTACTTGGGTGGATTTTTGTGTGTTTTACCTGGTTTAAGGTTGACGTGGGTGTCTCGTACCTAGGCTTGGGTAGATTTGTGTGTTGTACCTGGAGTAAGGTTGACGTGGGTGTCTCGTACCTTGACTTGGGTGGATTTGTGTGTGTTGTACCTGGCTTAAGGTTGACGTGGGTGTCTCGTACCTAGACTTGGGTGGATTTGTGTGTGTTGTACCAGACTTAAGGTTGACGTGGGTGTCTTGTAGCTTGACTTGAATGGATTTGTGTGTTGTACCTGGCTTAAGGTTGACGTGGGTGTCGCGTACCTTGACTTGGGTGGATTTGTGTGTTGTACCTGGCTTAAGTTGACGAGGGTGTCGCGTACCTTGACTTGGGTGGATTTGTGTGTGTGTTGTACCTGGCTTAAGGTTGACGTGGGTGTCTCGTACCTAGACTTGGGTGGATTTGTGTGTGTTGTACCTGGCTTAAGGTTGACGTGGATGTCTCGTACCTTGGCTTGGGTGGATTTGTGTGTTGTACCTGGTTTAAGGTTGTCTCGGGTGTCTCGTGCCTTGACTTGGGTGGATTTGTGTGTTGTACCTGGCTTAAGGTTGTCTCGGGTGTCTTGTAACTTGACTTGGGTGGATTTGTGTGTTGTACCTGGCTTAAGGTTGTCTCGGAAGTCTCGTACCTTGACTTGGGTGGATTTGTGTTTGTTGTACCTGGCTTAAGGTTGACGTGGGTGTCTCGTACCTAGACTTGGGTGGATTTGTGTGTTGTACCTGGCTTAAGGTTGTCTCGGGTGTCTCGTACCTAGACTTGGGTGGATTTGTGTGTTGTACCTGGCTTAAGGTTGACGTGGGTGTCTCGTACCTAGACTTGGGTGGATTTGTGTGTTGTACCTGGCTTAAGGTTGTCTCGGGTGTCTCGTACCTAGACTTGGGTGGATTTGTGTGTTGTACCTGGCTTAAGGTTGTCTCGGGTGTCTCGTACCTTGACTTGGGTGGATTTGTGTTTGTTGTACCTGGCTTAAGGTTGTCTCGGGTGTCTCGTACCTAGACTTGGGTGGATTTGTGTGTGTTGTACCTGGCTTAAGGTTGACGTGGGTGTCTCGTACCTTGACTTGGGTGGATTTGTGTGTTGTACCTGGTTTAAGGTTGTCTCGGGTGTCTCGTGCCTTGACTTGGGTGGATTTGTGTGTTGTACCTGGCTTAAGGTTGTCTCGGGTGTCTTGTAACTTGACTTGGGTGGATTTGTGTGTTGTACCTGGCTTAAGGTTGTCTCGGGTGTCTCGTACCTTGACTTGGGTGGATTTGTGTTTGTTGTACATGGCTTAAGGTTGACGTGGGTGTCTCGTACCTAGACTTGGGTGGATTTGTGTGTTGTACCTGGCTTAAGGTTGTCTCGGGTGTCTCGTGCCTTGACTTGGGTGGATTTGTGTGTTTTGTACCTGGAGTAAGGTTGACGTTGGTGTCTTGTAGCTTGACTTGAATGGATTTGTGTGTTGTACCTGGCTTAAGGTTGACGTGGGTGTCTCGTACCTGGACTTGGGTGGATTTGTGTGTTTTGTACCTGGTTTAAGGTTGACGTGGGTGTTTCGTTTCTGGACTTGGGTGGATTTTTGTGTGTTTTACCTGGTTTAAGGTTGACGTGGGTGTCTCGTACCTAGGCTTGGGTAGATTTGTGTGTTGTACCTGGAGTAAGGTTGACGTGGGTGTCTCGTACCTAAACTTGGGTGGATTTGTGTGTTGTACCTGACTTAAGGTTGTCTCGGGTGTCTCGTGCCTTGACTTGGGTGGATTTGTGTGTTGTACCTGGCTTAAGGTTGACGTGGGTGTCTTGTAGCTTGACTTGAATGGATTTGTGTGTTGTACCTGGCTTAAGGTTGACGTGGGTGTCTCGTACCTTGACTTGGGTGGATTTGTGTGTTGTACCTGGTTTAAGGTTGTCTCGGGTGTCTCGTGCCTTGACTTGGGTGGATTTGTGTGTTGTACCTGGCTTAAGGTTGTCTCGGGTGTCTTGTAACTTGACTTGGGTGGATTTGTGTGTTGTACCTGGCTTAAGGTTGACGTAGATGTCTCGTACCTAGACTTGGGTGGATTTGTGTGTTGTACCTGACTTAAGGTTGTCTCGGGTGTCTCGTGCCTGGACTTGGGTGGATTTGTGTGTTGTACCTGGCTTAAGGTTGTCTCGGGTGTCTTGTAACTTGACTTGGGTGGATTTGTGTGTTGTACCTGGTTTAAGGTTGTCTCGGGTGTCTCGTACCTAGACTTGGGTGGATTTGTGTGTTGTACCTGACTTAAGTTGTCTCGGGTGTCTCGTGCCTTGACTTGGGTGGGTTTGTGTGTTGTACCTGGCTTAAGGTTGTCTCGGGTGTCTTGTAACTTGTCTTGGGTGGATTTGTGTGTTGTACCTGGTTTAAGGTTGTCTCGGGTGTCTCGTGCCTTGACTTGGGTGGATTTGTGTGTTGTACCTGACTTAAGGTTGTCTCGGGTGTCTCGTGCCTGGACTTGGGTGGATTTGTGTGTTGTACCTGGCTTAAGGTTGTCTCGGGTGTCTTGTAACTTGACTTGGGTGGATTTGTGTGTTGTACCTGGTTTAAGGTTGTCTCGGGTGTCTCGTACCTAGACTTGGGTGGATTTGTGTGTTGTACCTGACTTAAGTTGTCTCGGGTGTCTCGTGCCTTGACTTGGGTGGGTTTGTGTGTTGTACCTGGCTTAAGGTTGTCTCGGGTGTCTTGTAACTTGTCTTGGGTGGATTTGTGTGTTGTACCTGGTTTAAGGTTGTCTCGGGTGTCTCGTGCCTTGACTTGGGTGGATTTGTGTGTTGTACCTGGCTTAAGGTTGTCTCGGGTGTCTTGTAACTTGACTTGGGTGGATTTGTGTGTTGTACCTGGTTTAAGGTTGTCTCGGGTGTCTCGTACCTAGACTTGGGTGGATTTGTGTGTTGTACCTGACTTAAGTTGTCTCGGGTGTCTCGTGCCTTGACTTAGGTGGATTTGTGTGTTGTACCTGGTTTAAGGTTGTCTCGGGTGTCTTGTAACTTGACTTGGGTGGATTTGTGTGTTGTACCTGGTTTAAGGTTGTCTCGGGTGTCTCGTGCCTTGACTTGGGTGGATTTGTGTGTTGTACCTGGCTTAAGGTTGTCTCGGGTGTCTTGTAACTTGACTTGGGTGGATTTGTGTGTGTTCTACCTGGCTTAAGGTTGACGTGGGTGTCTCGTACCTAGACTTGGGTGGATTTGTGTGTGTTGTACCTGGCTTAAGGTTGACGAGGGTGTCGCGTACCTTGACTTGGGTGGATTTGTGTGTGTGTTGTACCTGGCTTAAGGATGACGTGGGTGTCTCGTACCTTGGCTTGGGTGGATGTGTGTGTGTTGTACCTGGCTTAAGGTTGACGTGGGTGTCTGGTACCTTGACTTGGGTGGATTTGTGTGTTGTACCTGGAGTAAGGTTGACGTGGGTGTCTCGTACCTTGACTTGGGTGGATTTGTGTGTTGTACCTGGCTTAAGGTTGACGTGGGTGTCTCGTACCTAGACTTGGGTGGATTTGTGTGTGTTTTACCTGATTTAAGGTTGTTGGGTAGATTTATGTGTTCCGCAAGTTGACTTGCTTTAGGCGAGTTTAGGTGTTTCGTATATGGACTTGGATGGGTTTATGTGTATCATACTAGGATAAGGGTAGATTTGAGTATTTCTTATTTGAATTTGGCTAAATGTGTACGTCTCGAAAAATGACTTGGCTGAATTTGTGTAGTTCCTACCTAGATTAGAGCAGATTTGGGTCTTTCATGCCTGGCTTTAGGTGGATTTTGGGTGTTTCGTACCTGACTGGGTGGATTAGTTTGTTTCGTACCTGAATTTGTGTGTAATTGGGTGTTTGGTACATAGATTTGGGTAGGTTTGCGTATTTCGTACCTGGGTTCTGTGTGGAGTAGGATGTGCCATACCGGGATTTGGGTAGATATGTTTGTTTTTTACCTGGGTTTTAGGTGTATTTGTGTTTCATACCTGAATTTGGGTGGATGTTTGTTTCGTACCTAGGTTCTGGATGGATTTGGATGTTTCGTATCGGGATTTGCGTAAATATGTTTGTTTCGTACCTGGGTTCTGGGTGGGTTTGGGTGTTTCGTACCGGGATTTAGGTAGATAGGTATGTTTTGTACCTGGGTTCTGGGTAAATTATGGTTTTTCGTACCGGGATTTTGGGTGGATATATTTTGTGTGTGTGGATTTGGGTGTTCTATACCTGGATTTAGAGGAATTGCGTGTTTCCTTTTTTGGGGGGATTGGTGTGGATTTGTATTGAGTACCTAGATTTGGGCGGATTTGGGTGTTTCGTTTCACTGATTGTTAAAATGCTCTATGTTTCTGTACTCTGGAGGGGATCATTTTACAGGAGCATTCGCTGCTAGATTTGAAAAGGAAAATGCCCCGAAACGTGCGGATACTGCTGAGATGTTTCATTCGTTGCATGTGAAACCGCGATGGGTTTTTTTTCCAATTAAGGCTGAAGGCCCATTGATTGTCGTTAAAATATTGTGTCAAGACCCTATTAATCTAAATTGACTTACGACCATACTCCACAATCTTGATGAAAGTCATTTCGGATTTATGCTAAAATAAATCGTCCATTGCAACCCTGCTAATTTTATACTGTGGTTATTTAGGTCAAATGTCACAACCGAACATAATGAGGTAGTCCAATTGGGCGACACGTTCGTAAATAATGTAATTGATTCTTTATCGGCTGTAATTAACGAAACGACAATGAAACAAAGGCGTTTCAGGATATTGGTTCATTATCCGTCGAGTCAAAATATAACGGTAAGAGCTGAATTATGCTATAAGATATAACATGTCTTTAGCATAGAATGTTTAACGTTTTTTACATGTACATATGTGCAATTAAGTTGTAATTTCAAAATAATGATATCTGTAAATAGAGATAATACTGGTGTGTATAGCCATAAACAGAGATGATACTGTTGTGTATAATTATAAACAGAGATGATACTGTTGTGTATAACTATAAATAGAGATAATACTGTTGTGTAGAACTGTAAATAGGGATGATACTGCCGTGTATAACTGTAAATAGAGATAATATCGTTGTGTATAACTGTAAATAGAGATGATACTGTTGTCTATAACTGTAAATAGAGATGATACTGTTGTGTATAACTGTAAATAAAGATGATACTGTTGTGTATAACTGTAAATAGAGATGATACTGTTGTGTATAACTGTAAATAGAGATGATACTGTTGTCTATAACTGTAAATAGAGATGATACTGTTGTGTATTACTGTAAATAGAGATGATACTGCTGTGTATAAATGTAAATAGAGATGATACTGTTGTGTATAATTGTAAATAGAGATGATACTGTTGTCTATAACTGTAAATAGAGATGATACTGTTGTCTATAACTGTAAATAGAGATGATACTGTTGTGTATAATTGTAAATAGAGATGATACTGTTGTGTATAACTGTAAATAGGGATGATATTGTTGTGTATAACAAAACTAGCGCTGTTGTCATCACTTCAAAACTATATATACAGTTATAAAAGTACTCAAACTTCATTTAACTACCTTTTGCAACTAATGTAGCTGCTGCTTCTACTGCTTTTACCACCGCCACCACTACTACTACTACTTCTACAACTACTACTACTACCACTTATGTTACTACCGCTGCTATAACAACAACATAAACACGAACAAAACTACCTCTACTTCTAAAAACAAAAACAACAGCAACAGCAACTGCTGCTACTACCACTGCATACTGTTACTTATTGCATACATCAATAATATTCCAATATAAAAACGACGTCATTATCAACAACACCATCAACACCAACAATAAAACAACAACAAAATGTACTAACACACTTAAAATCGATTGATTATACAGTATTTAACAGGTTACATGTTGTCTTATTGTATAACTATTGATTCGCATTTCTCTGTCAACGATTCGCTATTATGTATTTTACCGTGTACAGTATTTTGCTTGTGATAGAAGCCGTATGGGAGTTGTAGCAGAAACACAACCAGATGACTAACGCGGGTTGTCAGCATTATTTGTCAGCATCATGACAGCATCATGATACCACAGAGAATTGAAAGTGAAGAGTAGGAGGGTAGTGGGAGGGAAAATGGAACATTTGCTTCTAAAATGACTGAAAGGATTTGAGGAAACATTTCTGGGTGGTTTTTTGTGGTGGTTTTCTTTTTTTGTCTTCGACATTTCTGCATGAAATTTTATGATTGTCAGATATTTAATTTAATTCCCAAATGGGATATTAGAGTTGAAAAGCTCGAAAGTGCATCCTCATCGAACAATACAGAGACAAAAAAAATGTTCTGAATTTCCTAATAAAAAGTTAACTGTCAATGAGCAAGATTCGACTAAAATTTACCGTTGTGCTATAGATGAACTAAATGGTGCGCTAACAGGCTTGAATGCAAATTGGATTAATTAGATTTATAGGTGGGGACATTTGGCGAGCTTTACTTTCAGCAGCTGCACGTTATACAGTAGTATGTTTATAAATTCAAGAATCTACTGTATAAATTACGTAGTCTTTTCATAGTTTGTCCTCTACTCAAGCCAACTGTGCGACTCTGCTCAATTAAACGTGCATCCAATATCCCAAAATAAACTTCGCGCAAACTGTTACGCCGCATATACCTTACAGCTTACAATGTTCAGGTGCTACAACATACAGTTTACGGTGAGCTATATTCGTGAGTTGACAACGTATATAACATATATTCAGGTTTGTACAGAGAACATCATCTTACAACAAATGTGAAAACAAAATAAAACCTTGGTCACAGTAATGCAAGAAAGAACAAATATCAGTTTATGAAAACATATACTGCTATATTCGTATAAAGCTTACGGTGAGCTTTATTCGTTAGATGACAACGCATACACCTAACGGTGTGCTATATTCGTAAGTTGACTACCTATACAGGTTACGTAAGCTGGATAGGTTGAAGATATACATACACTTTTGAAATAGATAAATCGTTTTAACGTACATAGCTCTCATTGTAAGTGACCAATATTTAAAAATAATTGCAATTATACTTGATTGTCTGATTACTATTATTTCCATGCATCGTAATTATAATTATGGTTATACTTGATCATCATCATGTGTTACAAGGCCAATCGACAACAAACCCAG
Organism: Sinonovacula constricta; assembly: GCA_007844125.1. Taxonomy (NCBI): domain Eukaryota; kingdom Metazoa; phylum Mollusca; class Bivalvia; order Cardiida; family Solecurtidae; genus Sinonovacula; species Sinonovacula constricta. The sequence continues at coordinate 53,015,018 of CM017558.1, forward strand.
AAATTAAACAAGTAGAACTTTAAAGTTAGCCATATCTTGTTTGCATAATGCATGCTATTTCTGTCATAAAATGCTTGAAGGTTAAGTAGATATTAATGGGATGCAGCCTTTATTGGATTTCGTTCTATTTAAGTCTAAAGCTGTGAGCTTGAGATTAAAATCGTTTTAAAAATCCGATTGGTTCGTCCCTTATATTTACAAAAGTATCAGTCATAAATACTTGTCTAAAATTTAAGGTGCGGCATTTAATAAATTCAGATGTATATATATTGAAATGTTTAAGATATATATATCTTAAACATTTCAGAATTGTGCCTGTTCCTATTCAAAATAATCTAATTGGCTGGATTTGGGTGAGGTTTATAATCTGGATAATAGGATCCTTCGGAGCTCAGAATCCAGCAGCATAGTTTCAGGACTTCAGGTGCAGAAGATGAGCGGCGGACACCACTACTAGCGTAGCTTCCATTAGGCAATATCTGCAAGCGCATACACAAACGTGCCTGTCTTATACGTGTCAAATACCTGTTTATTTCTACCTGTGCTTTAAAATGTACCACGATTCCCCGTTCTGTCCCACTTTATTTACTTTTTCTGTTTACTGGATGGCTAACACCCGAAATGCATACAACTAACTAAGCTACGCCTCTACTACCACCTACCCGAAGCCAGACGCCGACCGAAGATGTTGCTGTTTCCTCTACACTGCAACAGAACGTCAATACCAGACTGAGAGTTGACCACCTCTCTAATGGACATAGCACACTCCATCTTTAGCACCATATCCGACAGGTGGAAACCCTGGATTGCTGTCAGTCTGTTTAAACACTGGAACAACAACCCCAGACCATCAAACTCAAGAAATTCACGCATCCAATCCTTGTCATTATGCTTGATTGCCCGCCGCAGCTTGGCAAGATTCTGTAAAGTTGGGTTCCGGAGCCATTCGAGAAAGTTGACCGCGTCCCCTAATCCATTCGCAGTTATCGCCCCTTCATCGTCCGACGAGTTGTGTCCCAGTTCAAGGGCCAGCATATACCCATCGGACCGATACCGTTTTGCCCTTTCTTTTTTCTTCTTCGCAAATCTTTTACACTTTCCTCCTATTTCTAAACTCGGCGACTCAGCAGTGCCGTTCACGGTGGCTTTTAATCCGTTCATGATTTCTCTTTATCCACAAAACAGAAACTCCACTTTGAAAACCCTGGAGTTTTAAGAACTAAACATTCCTGTTCACTTGTTTTGCTTTGCAACGACTATGCGTACTTGAATCACTTATTACCAGCTCGCGAATAATTCTCCAACCACAACATACAACTCTCTATCTTTCCGATTACACTCACTCTTAGAATGAGCAACAGTGATGTTTCCCAGCTTGTAGGACCTCCTCATGCAGATAGAATGGTGTTTAGAGATTGGTCAGGTAACAACAGCTAGGTTATACATGCATACAGAGAGGTAAGAGATCGCTCATCGAAACGAGTCTCAATATTTCCTAACAGGTTATCAACAGTAACGTGTTAACCATGACAGCTTTCATTATGATGTGTCTTTAGTTGTAATGAATGATATATATAGTGCGGACAGTTAATTAGGCGGTCAGCATAACTCTAGGTTTCGATGTAAGGGCATACCTGTCAAGTTCTAGATTTCAGTGAATGTGAGATTAGGTTGAAATGGATTACTTGTCCACCTCCTTATTTAGCATGGAATCCTCAAGATTAAAACAAAACAAGAAAAATGTGTTTTACTTATAGATTAAGCAATAAATTGTATCTTTTAATTACATCATTTCTGATTTAACATAAACGCACTTTTAAAATACATTTTGCATAAACATGTAATGAATTAATTATATATAAATAACACGCAATGCCCAGGTAATTAATGTGCTAATCCTGCATACGTAGACCTGTCGAGTTTTCTTTTTTAATTAACGTGAGAATTCTCTATGTATGTGCATGAGAAGGCGACTTGATTACTAAGTATCTCACGCAGAAAGCGATAAAGTTCAAAGGTATGTAGGAAGTTTGCGTCGTATATTTTAAATTGCAAATATTAAGTAACCTAGCGGCAATTTCTTTATCAGAGTTGCCATTACAATCATGAATACATATTGATAATACACCACAAGAAAAGGAAATGTTGATTATGACCTACCAATATTAAAACATTGACTTTTGGTCTCTTGGTGCTCCTTCTAACCGATACTACTACAACAACTACTACAACAACAACTACTACTACTACTACAACAACACCAACTTCTACTACTACTACTACAACTACAACAACAACAACATAAACTATTTCTACTTCTATTACTACTACAACAACTACTACTACTACGACTACATCTATAACCACTATTGCTACTACAACTACTACAATTAATACTACCACTACTACTACTACTTCTACTACTTCTACTACTATTACTACTGCAACTACTACAACAACAACAACTACTACTACTATTACTACAACAACAACTACTATTAAAAGAGCTGCAACAACAACTACTACTACTACTACTACAACTACTACAGCAACAACAACTACTACTACTACTACTACTACTACTATTACTACTACAAGAACTACTACTGCTAATACAACAACAACAACTACAACGACGACTACTACAACACACAACAACAACAGCGACGACGACGACGACGACGACACGCAACGAAGACGACGACGACGAGACGACGGCGACGACGACGACGCAAACGACGAGGACGACGACAACGACCACAACGACGACGAAGACGACGACGACGACGACGGACGAGACGACTACGACGACGACTAAGACGACGACGACGACGACGACGACGACGACGGCGACGACGACGACGACGACGACGACGACGACGACGACGACGACGACGGCGACAGCGAGAGAGGACGAACACAACGACCGCGACGACGACGGCGACGACAAGACGCACGGCGACGACAAGACGCACGGCGACGACAACGACGCACGGCGACGGCAACGACGCACGGACGACGACGACGACGACGGCGACGACAACGACGCACGGCGACGACAACGACGCACGGCGGCGACGACGACGACGGCGACGGCAACGACGCACGGCGACGACAACGACGCACGGGAACGACGACGACGGGACGACAACGACGCACGGCGACGACAACGACGCACGGCGACGACGACGACGACGGCGACGACAACGACGCACGGGGACCACAACGACGCACGGCGACGAAACGACGCACGGGACGACAACGACGCACGGCGACGACACGACGACGCACGGCGACGACGACGACGGCGACGACAACGACGCAAGGCACGAGACGACGACGACGGCGACGACAACGACGCACGGAGACGACGACGACGACGGCGACGACAACGACGCACGGGGACCACAACGACGCACGGCGACGACAACGACGCACGGCGACGACAACGACGCACGGCGACGGCAACGACGCACGGCGACGACGACGACGCACGGCGACGGCAACGACGCACGGCGACGACAACGACGCACGGCGACGACAACGACGCACGGCGACGACAACGACGCACGGCGACGGCAACGACGCACGGCGACGACGACGACGACGGCGACGACAACGCACGGGGACCACAACGACGCACGGACGACAACGACGCACGGCGACGACAACGACGCACGGCGACGGCAACGACGCACGGCGACGACGACGACGGCGACGAAACGACGCACGGGGACCACAACGACGCACGGCGACGACAACGACGCACGGGACGACAAACGACGCACGGCGACGGCAACGACACGGCGACGACAACGACGCACGGCGACGACAACGACGCACGGCGAGACGACGACGGCGACGACAACGACGCACGCTACGACAACACGCACGACACAACTACTCACTTCTACTACAACTACTCACTTCTACTACAACTACTCACTTCTACTACTACTACTACTACTTCTACTACAACTACTCACTTTACTACTACTCACTTCTACTTCTACTACTACTTCTACAACTGCTACTTCTACTTCAACTACTCACTTCTACTACTGCCGTTACTTCTTTTTGAAATAATAAAGCTGTCCTGAAACAAAATATAAAAGTACAACTTAAAGTTAAATCTTGTTTTGTAAAAGTTTATCCCAGCCACAAATGGGTCTATGTTTTATCAGGAATGAGTCATAGCCAGCCAGTATGCATAATTTACCAACTTGCCACCTTTTTAACTGGGGGAAATAATTACTTGTGGCTGAATGTTCGAGCTGTAAATGTCATTTGTTCGCTTAAATTCGCTAGACCAGAACCCCCGAATTATAGGTAAACACCCAAATGCAATAGGTTGATCTTACAACGTATATGCATGTGTATGATTTAACACGAGCAGATGACGTGTTGTTTTTAATGGGATCTAATTTAAAGGTTCATCCATACGTCATCCCTTAACGTTTAACGTGTTTTTAACACCAACGTGTTCTTCTTGCTTTTTCTTGTCATGGTTGACCTGGTGATTATAAGCATATAATGATTGAAATTATGACACCCTATTTATGTAGAACCACTGCCGTTACAAGGAACTGTGTACATGATGAAAAGGTAGGAGGGTCTCGTGTTCGACCCCGAGACCTGAGACCAGCTGTTTGTCGGTACTATCGTGCGCCAAGTAGGAACAACCTACTGGCTCTACTGATGAAGTGGGAAATCGTTGCGGGATAAACAAGTTTGAAAGTACTAACAAGACTAGAACAGATAAGTTTAAACTGAATAAATGGCCAGGGTTGTTGTTGTAGTAGTTGTTGTTGTGGATGATAATATTGATGATGATGGTGGTGGTGGCGATGGTGTTGTTGTGAGAATGTTGTTGTTGTTGTTGTTGAGGAGGAGGAGAAGGAGGAGAAGGAGGTGGATTTTATTATGCAGAAAATGTAGTGTATCTATAATCAACTTGTTTAACATTCTTCAGTCTCATTTTATTTTAGTATATCTACATGTACACCGATTAACACCCCCCCCCCACACACACACACACAGACAGACACACACCTACCCCCCCCACACACACACACACACACTTACACGCCTAATCAATACACATTCTCACGGTCCTAAGTTACTTGTGCATGTTGACATGCTGGGTTATCAACCGTTCAGTGTCTGAAACTGATGTGGGCTATCTCAAGTAGTGAAATAAAACACAAAAATCTTACTATACGATTGAAATTAGATTAAACAGGGTAAATTTAATTCTGAAACGCTTTTATGTTTTTATCGATCTGAACTAAGTATGCATACATGCATGCAAAACTAGGCCTTGTAGAAAAACATAATATTATGTTATTTAAGTCACTCCTTTTTGCCAATCATTGATTTTAGGGAAGGGTTGTTTTAAAGATAAGTAAATTCCTGCACCAGTCAATAAAAACGACCTCTTTAATATAAACAAGAGCTGTTCCGGTGCAGGGCGCTCGACTATTCATGTGCATGATTGTATGATGTTAGCGTGAAGTACCGCTCGACTATTCATGATTGTATGATGTAAGCTTGAAATACCGCCCGGCTATTCATGATGTGCATGATTGTATGATTTGAGCATGAAGTACCATTCCACTATTCATGTGCATGATTGTATGATGTTAGCGTGATAGCACCGCTCGACTATTCATGTGCATGATTGTATGATGTTAGCGTGATAGCACCGCTCGACTATTCATGTGCAAGATTGTATGATGTAAGTGTGATAGTACCGCTCGACTATTCATGTGCATGATTGTATGATGTAAGTGTGATAGTACCGCTCGACTATTCATGTTCATGATTGTATGATGTTAGCGTGATAGCACCGCTCGACTATTCATGTGCAAGATTGTATGATGTTAGCGTG
>CM017558.1:53025907-53170907 GCA_007844125.1 Sinonovacula constricta
GTTTCAGTGACTTGGGATGTTTATGAAAAAAAAGTCGACGGTCGTAAAGAGTTGACGGTGGTAATGATTATTTGCATTAACTTTATTGTTTTGTGTTCGCGTCTCGTTAATGTGTTCCACTCTTCCTGTTTAAAGTATCGTTTTACTTTAAGAATAGTAATATACATTTTATGTTTACCCTTACTACAATTTAAGCCCTATATTGTGCTTATATTATTTGTGTAGTTGCATTTAACCAGAATGCATTTAAAACTATATTTGCCATTTCATTAAATGATTATTTGCAACCAAAATTAAAAGGGAAAAAATGAGTTTTTATAATTTACTAATACTTTATGGAAGTATTGATACAGTTAAAAAGCGACTTTGTTACTGGTTAGCGTAGGTACATGGCATATAGAAGCGCACAATCCGCATGTAATATATTTTAAATCTATTATGTCACTGTCCAGCAAATCAGTGTATTGTTTATGGTACACACACAACGTCCAATAACACACAACTCGGAGATAAACTGTTGAGCTCAAAACGGGCAAAAAAAGCTATAAAAAATCGCGACTCTTTTCATTTTTAAACTTTAAATCATCACAGTACTTTTAATGACAATTCACATATTATCTAGGGGTCAGAGTTTATCTCTTTTTTATAAGTCAGTGCCAGGTCAACAAAATTGTATATGCTTAAAAAAAGCTTTAAAAAAAAGAAAAAAGAACAGTCTGTTCAATGCATAAATGTACATGGCGTAAATAAACTCGCGACCGCACTTCAAATTTATTTATATTATTTCGCCACTATCTGCCCCAATTCTGTACTGTTTATTATTGACGTATAGTTATACACAATGAGTGTATTAACACAGGCAAAACTTAAAACTTTACAAGGAAAAGGGAGTTTTAAATGTTTTAATTGGCTTGAAACCCACCAAAACGTGTTTGATTGTTCTAAAAACAACAGCACAGTGAAGGGCAATATATCATTATTATAATTTTACTCGTAAATCGGGATGATACAGTCGAATCGCATACAACGAATATCCGCCTGACCCGCCAAAACATTCTTAAGATCGTAGAATCTGTAAAATCGTAACGTACCTCTGATGCAGTGCAATGTATATAAATCGGCTATCAATGTGTTGTACATTATTCATTGTAGATTTGTCGTTAATTTTGTAATCTGGATTGAAAGCAACATCAAAGCAGGGGATTCGACTGTATTTAAATTCCATTTATCGTGCAAAAAGCTATATACCTTTGGCCATGGATGAGACGAACTCCCCATTATGGACCAAGAAATCCTTCCCCGAGGTCGTGCTGACGAGAGACGTTGCACATTCTGATATCAGGAGCATCTCAAGAACTTGTGCCTAGAGAATCGAACCCGGCACATGCAGTAACCTCCATCCGAGCCAACATGCCGTCCAGCCCGCGACATTCGATAAACTGTTCGTTAAATTCACCAGTCGTCGCGTTTGATTTTGTCGTTCAGTGATTTCAAGAATGGAATCTTTCCATACATAAGTAGATCAGCACACGTCTGTGCGTCACAATGGCATAGATCGGGAAAGTTCAATCGTTTGACTATTCTGTCCCGAAATGCTGCAAGGATTGGGTTTTCAACAGGTTCTCTATAAAATGCACTGTCAACTCCGAAGCCATCGTCATCGTACGGAGAAAGTACATAGTCTGATATGTCAAACAGGCTCCCTGCTGACAGTTCTCTGTTCAAAGTTTCCTGGCTTTGTCCCTTTGCAAGGTCGGCTTGTGTCCAAACAGTTCGTTGTTGACCGGATCTCCTCTGGCTTCCAAAAGAGCACACAGACCCGAAAGACTTCTGTGACTTGTATTGAGCAAGGTCTCCGAGCGACCGGAAGCCACTGAGACCGGATGCTGTCGACAATCTGCCAGGAATTAAAAGTTCTGACGATTTGACCGCTCGGAGACTTGATATATCCGCATGCGTCTCATGACACTCAGCGTTCACCATTACAGAGCAATCAGTATCTCTATCAACGACTTCATTCGGAGATGTGACGTGAATTGTGACGTCATCTCGCGCTTTTAAAGGCTTCACAACGTGAACATCTTCAGTTTCTTCTATCGAAACATGGTTTTCGTCTCTTTTGTTACCATCTTGGTGTTTTGCTTGCCTTTTTCTCAACCTGGACAGAAGGTTGATTACCGGGAACTTGTGTCGGTTGTTGGATTTGGACCTATGTGTCAGGCGCGACAGTTGCTTCCGAATTTTATCCATAGTTTGCGGTTGTGGACAGAACTGTAACAAAAAATATTCATATTAACAAATATTATTTTCACTGGTCTTTTTTTAAAGCTGTCATAGTTTTGTAATCTTTTACGTTCTATTTCGGCGCGACGTTTTTGTTACAGTCATTTCTGTATGTAACTTTGAACAAGTAAAGATATGTTAGTAACCTGTGCCTTAGAAGAAGTAAGTATTGTCCTTGTACTCAATTCGGGACGGGCGTGGCGGGGCATGGCAGGGCCCTGGGATTATAAAGTACCGACCAAAAACGTTCTGCATTATTTAGTTGTATACCACAAATACTCGTAACAGGCGTTTCTTTCAAGGAAATAACTACTAAACCCCATTAAATATAAGTGTAACATAAAAACTCGTATAAGCATGCATTTATTTTAAATATATCACTACCAACTTAAACAATCTAACTTCTTTCAATCTGCATTTATATGAAAGAAATCAATTAAAAACTTAAATAATATGACCTTTCTCTTTGAACATGCGTTTATTTGAAATAAATCACTACCTACCTCGTAATAATCACCTTATCCAAAAATACAAGTTTATCTATAATACCACTGGCTGACTGACACTGAGTGGATCGTCTCTTATATACAATACAAATAAAACTATTGTTGCTGTTGTTGAACAATACTAGAGAACACGGACCTGAAAGCGGACATTCACACTTGTCTACGATAGGAAAATATCGTCATGTGTAGGAATTGTAAGTAAACGACACTTGTTTGTAAATCATACTTAACGAAACAGAACAAAACAAACACTATTCATGATCGCCGGAAATTTAACCAAACTCATCCTTTTTTTGTGTGAATTATAACCTTTACAAATTGTATAGCAACGAATTTGACTAAATACAGCGAGAAGTGGCTGATCTGGATCTACACTTTTTACCTCACCCAGATAAATTTGTGCGAAGCAAGCTTATGGTTATAACATGCGAGGGTTGTTCCGTAAGTTTGCTTATTAAACTATCCCAAGAACAACGAAAGCCGAATAATGCCAATTTTAATTAATATAAAAAGTAAAAATATATTCTCGATATAACGAAAACTACGTTATAACGAAGTAAGGAAAATATTGTTTCTCTCCTTGGCACTATTCGACTTATCGTGACAGACCGATCTATTTTTTATTTGCCATATTGTTAAACATAGACTTGTCCTTGGATAAACTTGTATTAATTAGGTCATGTGCTTATAATGTGTTTCCGAACAATAGATGTAAACTTATCACAGCGAGACAGAGCAGAAAGCTGAAAATATTTACTTTATCTTTGTCTTAACCTGCCATAGTTTGTCCAAAAATGGGCAAATAAGAAAAAAAAATATTAAGAGATATTTAGTTAAGTTAAACTTAACAACAAATGATATTAACAGCTTAGCATTTCTAGTGACTGCATACGGATATTTGTATATAAGTTGCTTTGATGTCTCCTCGCAATCGTCGATAAGTCATCTCAGGAATTTTTACAAATGATCTTTAATAATGGTAAAAAAAAAAATGAAATATAAATTAAAAGATTTTTTATTAATAGTAACAAGAACATCCAAGCACACTTTATTGGATGTCTACATCCCCAACCAGTACAGCTCGACTTGACCAGGCATGGACAAATAATGAAGATCCAGACTAGCGCCGAGTGGGAACTGTCAGAGATCAACTTGATCAGGCATGGACAAATAATGAAGATCCAGACTAGCGCCAAGTGAGAACTGTCAGAGATCAACTTAATCAGGCATGAACAAATAATGAAGATCCAGACTAGCGCCAAGTGGGAACTGTCAAGGCTCGACTTGATTAGGCATGGACAAGTAATGAAGATCCAGACTAGCGCCGAGTGGGAACTGTCAGAGATCGACTTGATCAGGCATGGACAAAAAATGAAGATCCAGACTAGCGCCGAGTGGGAACTGTCAGAGATCGACTTGATCAGGCATGGACAAATAATTAAGATCCAGACTAGCGCCAAGTGGGAACTGTCAAGGCTCGACTTGATCAGGCATGGACAAATAATAACGTTCCAGACTAGCGCCAATTGGGAACTGTCAGAGATCGACTTGATCAGGCATGGACAAATAATGAAGATCCAGACCAGAACCAAGTGAGAACTGTCAGAGATCGACTTGATCAGACATTGACAAATAATGAAGATCCAGACTAGCGCCAAGTGAGAACTGTCAGAGATCAACTTAATCAGGCATGGACAAATAATGAAGTTCCAGACTAGCGCCAAGTGGGAACTGTCAGAGATCGACTTGATCAGGCATGGACAAATAATAACGTTCCAGACTAGCGCCGAGTGGGAACTGTCAGAGATCGACTTGATCAGGCATGGACAAATAATGAAGATCCAGACTAGCGCCGAGTGGGAACTGTCAGAGATCGACTTGATCAGGCATAGACAAATAATGAAGATCCAGACTAGCGCCAAGTGGGAACTGTCAAGGCTCGACTTGATCAGGCATGGACAAATAATGAAGATCCAGACTAGCGCCGAGTGGGAACTGTCAGAGATCGACTTGATCAGGCATGGACAAATAATGAAGATCCAGACTAGCGCCGAGTTGAAACTGTCAGAGATCGACTTGATCAGGCATAGACAAATAATGAAGATCCAGACTAGCGCCGAGTTGAAACTGTCAGAGATCGACTTGATCAGGCATAGACAAATAATGAAGATCCAGACTAGCGCCAAGTGGGAACTGTCAGAGATCGACTTGATCAGGCATGGACAAGTAATGAAGATCCAGACTAGCGCCAAGTGGGAACTGTCAAGGCTCGACTTGATCAGGCATGGACAAATAATAAAGTTCCAGACTAGCGCCGAGTGGGAACTGTCAGAGATCGACTTGATCAGGCATGGACAAATAATGAAGATCCAGACTAGCGCCGAGTTGAAACTGTCAGAGATCGACTTGATCAGGCATAGACAAATAATGAAGATCCAGACTAGCGCCAAGTGGGAACTGTCAGAGATCGACTTGATCAGGCATGGACAAGTAATGAAGATCCAGACTAGCGCCGAGTGGGAACTGTCAAGGCTCGACTTGATCAGGCATGGACAAGTAATGAAGATCCAGACTAGCGCCGAGTGGGAACTGTTAAGGCTCGACTTGATCAGGCATGGACAAGTAATGAAGATCCAGACTAGCGCCGAGTGGGAACTGTCAAGGCTCGACTTGACCAGGCATGGACAAGTAATGAAGATCCAGACTAGCGCCGAGTTGGAACTGTCAGAGATCGACTTGATCAGGCATGGACAAGTAATGAAGATCCAGACTAGCGCCGAGTGGGAACTGTCAGAGATCGACTTGATCAGGCATGGACAAGTAATGAAGATCCAGACTAGCGCCGAGTGGGAACTGTCAGAGATCGACTTGATCAGGCATGGACAAGTAATGAAGATCCAGACTAGCGCCAAGTGGGAACTGTCAGAGATCGACTTGATCAGGCATGGACAAATAATGAAGATCCAGACTAGCGCCGAGTGGGAACTGTCAGAGATCAACTTGATCAGGCATGGACAAGTAATGAAGATCCAGACTAGAGCCGAGTGGGAACTGTCAGAGATCGACTTGATCAGGCATGGACAAGTAATGAAGATCCAGACTAGCGCCGAGTGGGAACTGTCAGAGATCGACTTGATCAGGCATGGACAAATAATGAAGATCCAGACTAGCGCCAAGTGGGAACTGTCAGAGATCGACTTGATCAGACATTGACAAATAATGAAGTTCCAGACTAGCGCCAAGTGGGAACTGTCAGAGATCGACTTGATCAGGCATGGACAAATAATGAAGATCCAGACTAGCGCCAAGTGGGAACTGTCAGAGATCGACTTGATCAGGCATTGACAAATAATGAAAATCCAGACTAGCGCCAAGTGGGAACTGTCAGAGATCGACTTGATCAGGCATCGACAAATAATGATGATCCAGACTAGCGCCAAGTGGGAACTGTCAGAGATCGACTTGATCAGGCATGGACAAATAATGAAGATCCAGACTAGCGCCAAGTGGGAACTGTCAGAGATCGACTTGATCAGGCATGGACAAATAATGAAGATCCAGACTAGCGCCAAGTGGGAACTGTCAGAGATCGACTTGATCAGGCATGGACAAATAATTAGATCCAGACTAGCGCCTAGTGGGAACTGTCAGAGATCGACTTGATCAGGCATGGACAAATAATTAGATCCAGACTAGCGCCAAGTGGGAACTGTCAGAGATCGACTTGATCAGGCATGGACAAATAATGAAGATCCAGACCAGAACCAAGTGGAAACTGTCAGAGATCGACTTGATCAGGCATGGACAAATAATGAAGATCCAGACTAGCGCCAAGTGGGAACTGTCAGAGATCGACTTGATCAGGCATGGACAAATAATGAAGATCCAGACCAGAACCAAGTGGGAACTGTCAGAGATCAACTTGATCAGGCATGGACAAATAATGAAGATCCAGACTAGCGCCAAGTGGGAACTGTCAGAGATCGACTTGATCAGGCATGGACAAATAATGAAGATCCAGACCAGAACCAAGTGGGAACTGTCAGAGATCAACTTGATCAGGCATTGACAAATAATGAAGATCCAGACTAGCGCCAAGTGGGAACTGTCAGAGATCGACTTGATCAGGCATGGACAAATAATGAAGATCCAGACCAGAACCAAGTGGGAACTGTCAGAGATCAACTTGATCAGGCATTGACAAATAATGAAGATCCAGACTAGCTTTGACTTGAATCTGTCTCATCAGGATATACTCAGTAATTAGGATATATCCCTCGGTCTCAACTCAGCTACCATTGTACGCAGTTGTTAGAAGTAGGTGTTAAGTATGTGTAATTCGTAAATATAAAACACGCTAGATAAAAGAATTTATTTCGGATTCAATTAATACTAATGCATTTTAAACTATACGTAGTTGTTAATATTCAAATAATAACAGTTACACTACCCATGTAGCGGATGAAATCTGCTGTTTCCGGTTTGATTAAAGTTCATTTCCGGTCGGAAAGATATTGTTAAGTTGCAATGAAGGCGGGATGTTTGGAGTGGCATATGATGAATCATGACACTTCTCTGTACTTATAGTTACCATCATTATGTTGGTTTTTAAATGCAAGTAGTTTAAGCTTGTAGGCCTACTCTTTTAAGAGCTTGCGATGCATTTAAACCAATTCTTCTTACAATTGTTGTCTTACAATCACTTTCTTGTATGGAATATGAAATATGATGTTCGTTATTTTTGTCTTTATTATTTCACCAAAACTTGTCTTCCTCAATACACAGTAATTACCTTTCGTAGTTCATCGTGTCATCAGTCTTTTTTCGTAACAGTTCGCCAATGTTCACGAAAACCTACGACTATTAGGAAGACATACGTAAACAGCAGATCGTAAATGCTTGGTTATTTTACTTTTGAATTCCGATGTGACGCGAAGTACATTCCTTGTGGTTAATTTCTGGCAATACTGCAATCGTCCCCATGTGATACTAATGGTAGATAACGACCTTTGTGACAGTTACATTCTGTTTATCATCACGGCTGACCATACACAACATGTTGCCTTACTAGTGTCTCGGGAGAAGTTGTTGCTTTCAACACTAGTAATGGCAGTCCTTAGCGACACGTAGTGCAGTAACAGTTATGTTAAGTATAATAAGTCGTTCGTTTTATTAGTCACTTGTATGTCGTAGTGAAGATAGGGTTTGTAGGTGTATTTTTTTTCACCGTGTTTTCTTGTGTTTTTGTTGCCATTTCTTTCCTTATTTGTTTCTGTGTTAATGTTATATCTACCTGTTTTTGTTTCTTTGCTGTAATTTAAATAAAAAAATAGAATATGGTTTGTTTCTATGGAAAGTAGAATGTAATCATTACAGTTGGTAACGTGTAAAATTACCTTACCCCTGTTCTGAGGACTCTGCATAATGGCTGCATAAACTTACAGTTTATATCACATTTCCTCACTTGGTAGACAGCACTAACCGTGAAATATATCGGTGTTTTAAATGCCTTTTATTTCCAAATATACATAAAAAAGAATGGTGATGATTTCAGCTACAATAGATATCGACGGCAAAGCTGATTACCCGCATTTGTTGTGTGATGCTTCTACAAATATAGTAGACTGTAGGATCTATTTAAATACAGGTATCTCATTTTATTTAATTAATATAGTTTAAACTTAACAAGCTATTCTGTTGTTTATCCACGGTTTTAATACCTAAACTGTCAAGGAAATAACAAATGCGGAAGTTTCCCAACAGTGTGTTAACTGCATTTTATACGTCAGGAGGAAGTGTATATACTGGATTGAGAAGAGCTGAAACTTATGTTAGAATTTGGGGCTCAACCCGTCTGTCATATTGATACCGGCCCATTATCTCTCTGTACTACCTTTGCATTTGCATTATCTTTGGCCCTTTCCGTACACGTTCGGAAAAAATAGCTGAGTTGATTCGAATGTTACCTTTGAAGCAATAAGATACGTTTAAACAAAACTAAGCTAACGCGGAAGCTGTGATAGCGAGATTTTAATCTCATTATTTTGACCGCCATAATTCTTTACCTGCTAAGACATAGTTTATTTATGAGTCTAAAGCAACTAGAGAAAACCCATGTCAGCCAACGGTTAAAGTAAAATTCGATCATATAAAACGTAAATTATTGTTGATGTAGCGAAACACTGGTTGTCGCATACAGGTACACGAAACAGTTGATTACACGCGCTTTCATGGTAGTGAAAAGGAGGTCTTTCTGGTGTGTCTTCCGTTCTACCCGGATATTTATCGGTGGTTTTCTTCCGCCTATTGTAAATGTGTAATAACAGTAACCTAAGTGTTACGGTGCGCACTATATATGTATACATTTATAAACATAAAAATTGATAGGAATACGTATATGTTGCTTTAATTATTGTCTAGGGCGTGTTTTGTCAATTCAATTCAAATTTGCGTCTACAACTATAGGGCTTACCAAAGGGCATATATCATTTTTGCATATATGAATAGTAAAACTAATTAGTTTCATAGTGCTGACAGGTAAACAGTTAGGTTTATTTGATAATTGTATTTGATAATTTTGATAATGTCGATGTGCGAAAATGTACCAAATAATGCAGTAACATATACGTAAAAAAGAAAACGAACCTTGGTTATTTGCAAATAAAGACCGCTCTTCGTAAAATTTGACTTGTTTAATTCTGATTAACGGAAGCATTCTGACGAAACCGGACGAACTGGTATGCAAGCAGTGTTCAGAATTCATCCGACACTAACATCATTCGAAAAGGCAACCTAATATATGGGGAAGTGGGAATACAAAACGGAACTTAATGCCGCTTCATAACGTTAACAAAATACATAGTGAATAGAAACGGAAATAAATTTGAGCTAGCGAACGCCAAACGTAGCCAAAGAAACCATATTCAAAGAAGATAGTGGTTCACAATCAGTATATTAAGCGAACCTTAAAAGAAAACCGAAGGAAGGAAGTTGTGGCTGAGATCAGTCTAACCCAAGAATGTGCTACTGAGCAATTCACCATAAAGGAGGGGGAATTTATAGGTTATAGATAAAACTGGCAAAAAAGTTGATAGGTCAAATATAGAAGAGGAAATAAACTAAAAGAGAAACTGAAACTGCTCATACTTATGTAAATAATGAAGATTGCATCCCCCCCCCCCCCCCACACACACACACACTTCCTGCTAGATGCTGTCTGATTAAGATCTGCACTAGCAGCTGTTTTAGTCTTTACAGATACCCTCTTGTTACCACAGTATGAATAATCATCATCAGCTCTACAGCAGAAACAATAACAGAGATCTAGAGCTCCGTGGTTAATTTTCTCGAACATCGAGCTACGTTCATAAAGCATGCATGATGAACCTTGGTAAAATGAGATCCTGTTTTTAACTCTTCATAATCGCTACATAATGCCGTTGATCGACTTGATCAATGGAAACTTGATCAAAGACTTTGTAAATGGAATTTCCTAATCAGCTCTACGGTTCAGTATTACCTTAATTCCAACTCTATGACCTAAGTGACATTCACGTCACCTAGGCCTTCAAACGCATTCAAACTAGACTACAGTGTACAAGTTGTTTTTTCAAGAACGGTAATCCACTGGAACTGTCAACCTCCTGAAATAGTTACACTTCCCTTTACATCGTTAACTATGCGTGTCATCCGAGTAGTCATGCCAGCCAACAGATATACAGCTAGGCAATTACGCATGTTATTTCATTATTATTTGTTTATTTTTCTGCAGTTATTGCTATTTTCTTTGTGTTGTCATTATTCTCTGCCTTTCTTTCTTAAACTTCGTCGTCTAACATCTTTTCTAAACACACGAAAGAGGATTGACATTAACGAAAGAGAGGAAAAATAATATACAATTTCTGTATTCTCACGCACGACGCCACTCACTTACGCGTCTGACGTCATTAAAAGGCCGCAGTGTTAATGCGTGCTATAAAATATCAACGTCAATTTTCCTATGAAAATGTGATTTATAATGGATTGATAAATATGTTGTAGCTTCTTACAGATAAATTTACTTCTTGAATAAACAAAACTATACGTTTACTTACCGCAATGGAATGCAATCCACCGACATCATCTCGTTTTTCGTTCATATTAGCATCCATTGTTTTCACTACCCTGTGGTCTAATTAACAGAAGTAACTAAATGCAGACAGACAAAACTGTCAGAAATCGAAGAATTCACCTTCTTGTTCATTTTACACTTTCTGTGTTTTGTTTGCAATTAATATTGAGTTATTACACAAATATAAATTGTACACATCGCAAACATGGGATATGTTTAAATACCTCGTGACATTCACAATGT
Source organism: Sinonovacula constricta (assembly GCA_007844125.1). Lineage (NCBI taxonomy): Eukaryota > Metazoa > Mollusca > Bivalvia > Cardiida > Solecurtidae > Sinonovacula > Sinonovacula constricta. The sequence continues at coordinate 53,037,050 of CM017558.1, forward strand.
GCTATCGTATGTGCAAACACCTTAATGAGATCACATTTTTGTCATATAGGTTAATATGTTCCTGGCATGCACCCAACTTTGATTTTCACGAAAACAAAACTTTTAGAAATCACAAATCAATTGTTTTTCTTTCCGCTTGTACTTGCATATATATCTTAAAATCAAACACAACGACTAACAAAGCACAGCAATCGCTAAATACATGCTCTTGATCATTTCATTTTAATTAATATTTTCTACAAATATCAATATATCCATCCTATTTATAGACATGAAACCTATGCCTACTCCATTCCACAGCCCAAGTGCATGTTTTGCTCACTGACCTCCTGAATGCAATACACTGACAAAAACAGTCCATCTGTCAGTACAAACCTTTCGCATTTATTCTGTTTTTGGAGGAAGATCTCTCCTTCTGTATGCAGTACGCTATGATTGTTTACAAATGTCACCGCCAAGCGCTAACGTGTCCAGGGGCGTATTGGTGGCCAGGTAGGGAAAGGAAGTGTAGTGTAAGTGTAGTTGTGACTGTCAGATTTAAGCCTACTTTATAATACACCACCAACAAAAAATTCTATCCGTAAATCAATAACAAAAAATAAATTAAAACAACAAATCAATTTCCACTTTACGTTTACAGATTTTAATACAATTATTTAATAAGATGGTTCAATTGTTTATTGTTATCAAATCAACAGTAGACAAGTCCACATGCAAACACTGGTGTCGTTGACATTTTTCCCGTGAGAAAAAGTTTTTTTTAGTTTTAAATTATCCAAAGATATTCACCATTCACCTGGGCGACTGTGGTCAAATTGTTCGAGTCAGTCTCGCATTGCTTGGGTTCGAGTCCTATGCTAATGCACAGAGATTCTTATCATCTGAACTGCGATACACAGAAAAAAACTGGCAATAAAGTTGATAGGACAAAGATAGAAGAGGAAATAAATATTTTCTTGGGGTTTTCTATCTCAATAGTAGCTAGAGATAAGTGCTAAGATCCCCATAGTTACAAAGCTCTATAAATTTTAATACAAAAATAAAATATGCCCGACAAGAACGCGCCCCTTTCTAGATCGAAGATCCGCCCTTGCAAGGTAAGTTATTTGGTCTAGGTTAGTAAAGCTAAGCGGAACGAACGTCAATTATTCATTAATCTCCCTCGCCCCGTCGGCACTTCTTAACGCTGACTTAGACTCCTTCTTGGGCAAAAGAAGCGAATTACATAAAATATTTATGTCAGTCTGACTGAGCCTGGACACTGACGTTATGAATTCATCAAGACGTTTTTATTTAAAGCGAGGTAATTAAATAGTGGGTCTAAGAAGAGAAGTATCTGGGATGTTCTTAACAAGACGTAATGGAATAGTTTCTTACCTAATGAGTTTGGTGGTGGTGGTGGTGGTGGTTGTTGTTGTTGTTGTGGTGGTGGTGATTATAGTGCAGGTTGTGATGGTTGTGGTAATGATATAAATTGTGTGATGATGGTAGTCGTGTAGGTGGTGCCTGTAGTACTGGGGATGATGATTGTTGTGGTTGTGTTGTTGATGATGATGCTGTTGTTATTGTTGTTGTTGTTGTTGATGATGATGATGATGATGATGATGATGATGATGATGATGACGATGATGACGATGATGATGATGATTGTGTAACGGCCAAGGCTGTAACTTAGTTTCGACTGTATTCCTCTACCAAAAGAAGTGCAGCACGTGGTAAAAATCAATCAAAGAAAGTGTGGATAACCTAATTATGTCATGTTCAATAATTGTGCATGTATGCACATCTACCGGCAACTTATTTGTCAGTCCCTAATCTTGTGGTTTGAAAAGAAGACAATAACATGAACATATGTTACTCTGTTACATCAATGGAGCTGAACAGTCACAGGTTCCTGCTCAGTCATTGTTAGACAAGCTTCGATCTTTTGCAAATACACGAGGAGCAAACATTGCAACATTTGGACCAGCACAACACAGGTTTTTAATCTGTATAACACTACCCACCTACAACAACTCAGTATAGTACCTATTTTGCCATTAGCGAGGGATTATTGTTGTTATTGAAAAATGCGTCGTATTATTTAATATTGTTGCTTTTTGTCAATGTTTTATGATTCCTACGAACACTCTTTATTTAATTTTTTTATAGATACGTCAGTGGCAGTAACAGATCATATACGAGTGCGACACAATTAATTAATAGGCATTATTTTTTTCAATCAAAATTTTATGTCATCGGTATATAGTTCGAGTACCGATATGTCAAATAGGAAACAGGCGCACCTTTTTGCTCATGTAAACATTACAGAAACTTTTGTTAGCTGAGATATTTCTCAAGCTCAGATTTTGACTGCTCAGTATTTAACTAAGAATATCATTGTAACACTCGTGCAATCTCTTCTAGCTATCTTGAGACGTCACTATCTCCAAGTTGCCGCCCGTCCATGAAACACATACGTTAAATTACTAACACTATACACACAATATCAGTGCATTTCTTTTCAGACAAGTTGCATCATCCTTTAATTCTGAAACAACATGTTTATAGAGCGTAGTTACTAGTTATACTTCTGATTCTGTCTTGCGATTGAAGCTATGTTTGAAGAATGACCTCTCTAGATCCATACTATTATCTTATTAGGGCCCGGATCCAAACGATAATCAATTTAATTACATTTAAAATTTAAAAGAAACATAATGAATATAACTAAATCTTAAATGAACGTTCAAATATGCAAAATACTATTAAAAGCTGGTGTTAATGGCAACGCGCTGGAATACTCACTGAAATTTGTCTTAGGAAAGTTAGTTTTGCGGACTTTCTTAACCTGTTAAAATTGTGTCCTAATTCGGTAAACGGCGTTCTATTATATTTATTTATTTATTTTTATTTATTTTTTATATTTTTGTTTGTTGTTGCCTTTTTTGTTGTTTTTTTTTTCTTGTTTGTTTGCTTGCTTGTTCGCTTGTGTGTGCATGCGTGCGTGTGTCTGCATATGTAACATATACATATGCAACATCTTACAAGATCCATGAAATAGTGTCGTCTTTCGCTTTATATTTTGTATTAATCATTCTATGGTCTCCGGAATATAAGTTAAAAATACTTTTTGGTCGAGATTTATAGTATACTGAAGACATTTAAGCAAATAACAACGTTTCAAATGCCTTTGTTACTTGCTCCCATATTGCTTTAATCTTTTTACCTTTTCCACTTTTTGCGGCGCCTTTGATGCTTCGCATCAACGACTTTACTTGTAATTATTAATATATAAATGAATAAAATGCCAGAAACACATATAGTTTCCATATGATATCGCAGGCACTGATAAGACAGTTAAATGCAGACGTCTTTGAAGGCAGAAGCAAATGCAGGTCGAAATCTGAAAATATTTGCTGTAACCCACCACTGTGTTTCTATTTTTCAGTCTATTTTACTGAATTTTAAATCAAATTTAACACATTTTATGAAGTATTTTAAATATCAAAACTATTTTTGATAGTTTAAAAGTAAAAAGAATACAACTAAAAAAGACACACTGTTCATTTTGTTTAAGGATGAACCAATAATTTTATTTTATTTTTGTGTATTAATTCTTCGTGCATTTATCAATTTTAAAAAATATTGTATGCTAAAAAAATGAATTTGGAGCGTTTTGTAGTGGTGTATAGCTTTTAATTTTTGGACCACAAAATAATGAAATTATAAGAAAATGAAATTTACGCTTCTATACAATTCATCTGAAATTCCCTTCAAATTACCATCACGGATGGCGGCCAAGATGGGAACCAGACTACAAAGATAAGGGATCTTCACTGATGTGGAAACTATCCAAGCAACATCCGCTTGACATTAGTTACGGCTAGCAATTCTCACGAACACCGGCGCATTGCCGCAAGAGAAAAAAAACACAAACCAAAATGTTCAAAAAGTAAGTCTAATCCCGTTATAATTCTAACTTTATATGATATATGACACGTCTGTGTGATAATGTGCACAAATTTTGAGTAATCGCTAGTTAATTACTCGAGAATATTCAAGCATATTACATCAGACTTTGTTTATAAACTGTAACAGTATTTCGGATGACTAGAGATCGGATGTAAATGGCTAAATCAACTAAATTGTCGTTTAACATATGCAAAAGATTTCGAAAGTTTGTTAACAACATTATTTAATTGACGTATTTGGTATTAGTTTTTATGCAGTGCTTGTTTCTAAGCACCATTTGTAGCTGAAAAACCCATGACATATGTTGAGAGTACGTTAATAAATATGTAGTGCAGCACATATACTGTACTTTAAGCACTTCCAAAGCCATGCTGTTGGTTTAACTCTTTAGGGACATGGTTGAATGCCTACCTACAGAAATCAAAGTCCCTGGTTCTGAAAAGTTAACACAGAGAAGTGAAGTGTTACATATAGGCCCAACTATTGTGTTAGCCTTTTAGCGACATTGTTGAGTGTCTGCCTACAGAACTAAAGGTCCCAGTTAGGCACAGGATGTTTCTCAGCAACAACAAAAAATCATCCAACTTCGGGTGAACTGTGTCTCTCCAGTTGGTCATGGATTCAGACTCCAGTTCTGGGTAAAATGGATTTTGCATATGGTTTACTTAAGTACAAAAGTAACAAATAGTACAGTAAATGCTACTTTAAAATTACTCATCAACTATGAAAATACATTTTTGTTCAAACTTCTTAAACATTCCTACAATGCATACAAAAATAACTAATGAATTATCACAATTCAAACCTGGTGTCAAACCGTCCCCTCAACTTCGATAGAAATTCACTTCACTATCTTAGGTCCTTTGAAAAAATGGAATGAATTTACCACCAGAGTTCATTAAAATAAGCATACTGCAGACAATGTGCATTCATTAGTTTTACTCTTTAGAATGAATGCTTCATACATTGTTGTTTTATTTTTAGAATCTTGATTTTGCTTTATTTAAGTATCCATATAAGGATTGCACATGAAATTAACTCTGATGTTAACCTGGTTGTTTTATATTTTTGAGAAAATGCTATAAAATAAAATCTGTTTGGTGGTAAACATGTCTCCCATAATTAAGCTTGAATAACACAGCATCATCGAATAAAAGAAAAAAAAAAACAGGTGGCGAAGTTAAGTCAGATGTGAAGTAAGTGCTACTTGGCACTATAATGGCATCACATAATGATAACTTTGGCAGTCTTTTGTTACTAACCTGCTTACCAGCACATATACTATAACATTATTATTTATGGTTAATCATTTTATATTGACATTTATAACAAGGTACTTTAGCCTATCTGACCAGGAATCCCATTTATAGGAACATCTGGTCCATTTATATAAAGATATATTCTGCTTCAAAGTTTGAATACTTCTTCTCTGTCAAAAGAGGAACCTATTTCAGAAGGGAAGAGAACACTGAAATTATTTTTTCTTCAAAGAAATGCCCCTTTTCAGCTCCTATTTGAAGAGAAGAAAATGGACTGTTATGACCCACTTGTTGCATTGGTTAACTTTGTTGTTTAGATCCATTTCTTGAAAACTGTCAGTGAAAAATTATACTAATTTGCTAATGTCTATTTCTTGATAACCATCTGAGATTTTTCTTACAACATGGAATATCTAGATAACTAAAATACTGTTGGTGGGACGATAAACCCAATAAATATAAACAAACATGAAATACTTGCTCACAATCATAGATGGAATCCATTTAAAATGGTAGGTAGTCCCAACTTAATTTTGGCACAGTTATGCTTCTTTTTATACTTAGGATATTCTGTGTTTATTAATGTTTTTGTTAACATTTATATTCTTGGAAACTTTTAAAAATGTTCAGTTAAAACTTGAATTACTTGTTTACTATCAAAGGTGGAACCAATTTCAATATAGCAGTTAAGCCTAAAATAGTGTTGACACAGTAGTGCCCCTTTCTGTGTTTGTAAAGGCTTTTGTTAAGGTCTATTTCTTGAAAACTGCTGCCCATATTCACTTCATATTGAAGGACTTGTTGATTGTCAAATAACAAACCTGTTTTATTACTACAGGTAAACCTTGAATCATTTTGGCACAGAATGCCTCCATTTCAACATAGAATTTTCTGTTGTGTTTTTGTTGTGGTTTGTTTTTGTTTGTTAAAGTTAATAACTGCTAACCGTATACCATAGTAGAGCATGCTGTCTATGAAGAGCTTTTGTTCTTATGTATCTTTCTTTGCCAGATTTGATGACAAGGAGAATATATCTGGTGTAAACAATGCCAAATCATCAGTGCAGAGAGGTGTGAAAGCATCAGTACTTCAGAACTTTCCATTCATTGAGGACTACATTGATGAAATATTACCAAAAAAGGATGGGCTGAAAATTGTTAAATGGTAAGTCACGGATATATAAGTCTTGTTAATAGTAACAGAATTTTTTTTATAATTAATTGAACCAGAAATGTTAAATTATTTTACAGTTTACTCACCTGTTGAAGTAGTGACTTGGAAAATGCAGTATTTAAAAATTAACTTGCCCTGAATTTTTTGTTCACAGACTTATTATGTTATACCCTATTCCACACAGACAACAAATTCCAATGATCACCTTAAATTAATAAATTTTAGAGTCATGGAATTTTGTAATCTTCTTATCCAATATCTGTTGTGTTAGTTGGTCAGATTAGCAAAAATATTGTCATGGTTTCATTTCATTTTACAAGCACATATCTTCAAATGCATAAATATCAATTATGATTCAGTTAAAATGTCTTGACTGCACTACAATGTTTTTGGGAATAAAATATAATTTTAAGACTGCAAGTTTTTAACAAATTTTTAGTAACAGTTAAACATGTTTGCCATAAATTCCCAATTACTCAAGTTTGCAAGAACTGATATATATGAATCAGTAATTACTTCACAAAGTGATAACCATTTAATTATAAGTTATAAAAAATACAAGTTTATGGCAATTTGTAGGATTCATGGACTTTGGGTAAAATAGGATTATATATCTGACTTCATTTTGCTTATTCAACATAATTGGATTTACAAACTACTAGCCAGTGACAGTTTATGCGTCTGATTAAGTATAAGTTTAAGCTTTGAACATGAGGACAATTTTGCTAAATAATGTCCCTTATTCACTTTGAAAAGGGAATTGTGGCCCTGTAAATTTCAATCCCTTTATAGCCCACTGTATTGGTTACAGTCTTAAGCTCTTGGAGAAAATGCTCACATGCTGGGGAAGATTATCCAGCACTCCAGGGGTATGTCTGATCGTTGGTGTTTGACTTTATATAAAATATGTGGCAATGTATTCAGTTGTTTTTATATTTCAGTCATGAACACATAGAAATTTTGACAAGGATGAATGGTGAACCTCTGTTTTTCAAACAAAGAGATGGACCTTACTATCCTACATTGAAACTACTTCATAAATGTGAGTACACATCCTAAAGTTTGCACTGCTTTGTTTTGAAATTTTCTATTATATTTCTTTACACATCTGTTAAAAGTCTGTTGAGTGAATGTCATAAATATTTCCTTAAGAGAATAGTATGGGTGCTGTGTCATGCCCCTGACAAACTTTGTCTGAATACATTTGTATGGGTGCTGTATTATGCCCCTGACAAATATTGTCTGAAGACATTTGTATGGGTGCTGTGTCATGCCCCTGACAAATATTGTCTGAAGACATTGGTATGGGTGCTGTATCATGCCCCTGACAAATATTGTCTGAAGGCATTTGTATGAGTGCTATGTCATGCCACAGACAAATATTGTCTGAAGACATTTGTATGGGTGCTGTGTCATGCCCCTGACAAATATTGTCTGAAGGCATTTGTATGAGTGCTATGTCATGCCACAGACAAATATTGTCTGAAGACATTTGTATGGGTGCTGTGTCATGCCCCTGACAAATATTGTCTGAAGACATTTGTATGGGTGCTGTGTCATGCCTCTGACAAATATTGTCTGAAGACATTTGTATGGGTGCTGTATCATGCCCCTGACAAATATTGTCTGAAGACATTTGTATGGGTGCTGTGTCATGCCCCTGACAAATATTGTCTGAAGACATTTGTATGGGTGCTGTGTCATGCCCCTGACAAATATTGTCTGAAGACATTTGTATGGGTGCTGTGTCATGCCCCTGACAAATATTGTCTGAAGACATTTGTATGGGTGCTGTGTCATGCCCCTGACAAATATTGTGTGACAACATTTGTATGGGTGCTGTGTCCTGCCTCTGACAATTATTGTCTGAAGACATTTGTATGGGTGCTGTGTCATGCCCCAGACAACTATTGTCTGAAGACATTTGTATGGGTGCTGTATCATGCCCCTGCCAAATATTGTCTGATGACATTTGTATGGGTGCTGTATCATGCCCCTGACAAATATTGTCTGAAGACATTTGTGTGGGTGCTGTATCATGCCCCTGACAAATATTGTCTGAAGACATTTGTATGGGTGCTGTGTCATGCCCCTGACAAATATTGTCTGATGACATTTGTATGGGTGCTGTGTCATGACCCTGACAAAAATTTCTCTAGATATTTGTATGGGTGCTGTGCCATGGCCCTGACAAATATTGTCTGACGACATTTGTATGGGTGCTGTGTCATGGCCCTGACAAATATTGTCTGACGACATTTGTATGGGTGCTGTGCCATGGCCCTGACAAATATTGTCTGATGACATTTGTATGGGTGCTGTGTTATGACCCTGACAAAAATTTCTCTAGATATTTGTATGGGTGCTGTGTCATGCCCCTGACAAATATTTCTCTAGATATTTGTATGGGTGCAGTGTCATGCCCTTGACAAATATTGTTTCAGGATAATTGAATGGGTGTTGTGTCATGCCTTAATATCATCTATGTTCATTACCAGCTCTTCAACATTACTGGTCATTATTGTCATTAATTCCTTTTATAATTTTAGGTGTTTGCAGTTGTTTTTGTTGCATTGCAATCATTTAACAAAAAGGTCTTACAAAATGTTAACGATTATACACATCACTTCTTACACTAAAAGACTAGCTCATTCGGCTATAATTCATAATAAATTTTGCATTTTTCTCCATATTTCTTATGTATGCAGACCCGGTCATATGCTGTAATTTCAACTTTCACAGCAGACAAAATGTACATAAGCATTTTAAAACATCCTCAACTCTTCTTGAGTTATTTTTATAACACTTCTTACTCACCGTCATAACAATAACATGTGCATTGTTGTTTTATTGTCTTCGCCATTTAAAAGCTGCATACTTTTATAGATAAAGACTAACAAACATGTGTGTGGTGATTTTATTCTTTCTTCTTTAATATTGTAGACCCATTCATGTTGCCCCATCTGCAAGTAGACAAGGGAGCTATCCGATTTGTATTGAGTGGGGCCAACATAATGTGTCCCGGTCTCACATCTCCAGGCGCTCGGATGACCAAGGTCGGCAAGGACCAGATTGTTGTATCCTTTCATCAAAGAGAATTGATAAATCATAAAGCGGCATTGTCATAGTTAGTTAATTAAACATAGGTACATTGACACAGCCCCACAGAGTCTGTTCACCATTTATATAACTGCATCAAGGAGAATGATAAGTCAATATTATGGCATTGAGAAGTTTGGCATAAAAATGAGTATCAAGTGTTTCAATGGACTTCTGTATTCAAGTTTATGGTTGTATTTTTTAATATGTTTAAATTAAATTAACTTGCAGTTTGTAAATGAGTTTCCTACAGAAATCTTGCTTTTAGGTTTATGTATTTTTATTTTCCATTTATATGTTAAAATATAAATTCAGTTTAGAGATTCAAATATAACACTGTTTAAAGTATTTCATTCGGTGTTCTTTATTTTTATCAATTTTGCTACTCAGATTGACCAAATTTTTAAAATGTGTAGCAATAATATATTGATAGAAAAGTACAAAAGATTGCCCTAGTTAAACAAATGCTACCTGAAAACATCAATTTCCAATCAGATTTACATGTGTATTGAAAAAAGGTTTCCTTGACAACACAATCAGGCAATTATGGCAGAAGGCAAGGAACATGCTTTAGCAGTCGGTATCACAAAAATGTCTACAGAGGAAATGTAAGTTTATCCTTCAGTTGGTCTGCTTATAAAAGCTTCAATAAAAGAAAATTGATATTTGGTCTAATTGATAAGACAGTAGACATGAGAGGGATGATTTTAAACCCCAAACCTGACATAAAATGTTATTGAGTAAGACTATTAGTATACACTGCTGCAGGTAGTTAATACCAGAGTACTGGTTCTACCCATTGAGTGGGAAAGAAAGACCTGTTAAGGATTAAGTGCTCCTTAAAGTGGTGTTTTGAAAAAGAAATGCTTTAAGGGTACCAGCCACTTTAGCCTAGTTCTACAGGCTGCATGGTGTGAGGGGTGCCTGTGGCTTAGGGGTTAGAGTGGCTGACTCCTCAGCCTCTCACCGCATGGGTTCGAGTCCCAGTTGGGGAGAGAACTTTCATGTGAGGTTTTCCCGCTAACCTGCGGTGCGCTGGTGGTTCTGCCCAGGCATAAGTCTGGAGTCTTCCCCCACCAATATTTAGCTGGATGTTGCCAATATGACCATAAATGTGTTGATGTGATGTAACAAAAAACAAAACTAACTTGGTGTGATTAGGAATGTTAGGATGAAGCTTGTTTTTATGAGGCAGGCATCACCAAGAACATTTTGAAGAAGTAAGAGTACACTTTTTGAATGCAGTTTAAAGAGCCATTTTCCGTTTTGTTAAAAACTTTTATTAGGTAGCTATTTACTAGCTCCAATTATCAGAAAGCAAAAATTTACATTGATTTTCTCAGCATGATGTCATCTATGGCAATGTTCTAAATGAATACTGTTTTGCAAGAGGCATCTTTGTAAATTTTTAAAAGATAACCATCAAGGCTACAAACTAAGCTTGCTACTTTATTATTAGGTTTTTTTTCTTCTCTGTTTCAGATTGGAGAAAAACAAAGGCATAGGAGTGGACAATATACACTATTTGAATGATGGGCTGTGGACTATGAAACCTGTCAAATAGTGCATCTGTTGTTTTCATGGAAAAATACACACCAGCACAAATCAGACAGCCCTCTAGTTTCTCTGTTAATTCTCCCTATCAACAAACTGCAAACAGCCAGTTACCACACACTGCAACTACCAGTTACCAACTCACATAGTGCCTTGGTGACTTTTGATAAACTCTCGAATATAAGGGAAGTTAATCTCAAAGAAGAGCTGTTCTTGATTTCCTACATTTTGTTAACTTGAATTACTTGTATTCTTTTAAATGTGGCAGGTGAATTAAACAAATCTCTCATATCATTATTAATATGAAACTTTTAAAACACGTTAATTTATATTTATTTATTATTTTGATAATGCTGTAAAGGATGCATTTTACATTTTGCAGGACGATAAACCCAATAAACAAACAAACATTTTGAAGTTTTAACATATTTTCTGCAAAAAAAAACACTTAAGTGTTTTGTTCCTTTTGCCTAATTCAAAAGCATGATTTAGTTGCCCAACTCTCTTGTCTGTATTTTTTAATTTATGTTGGTTCCAAGGCCCATCTCCCAAGACCAAGCTTACAAAATATAATATTCTTTAAGCATTATACCAGTTTTGAAAGGGGCACCTGTGGTTGATACAGTTGCTGAATAGTTACTTCTCAGCCCTTTATTGCATGTGTTTCTGTCTCGGTTGGGGCAAGAATTTAAAGGTGGTATCTGACAGTTTATCTATATTAAATACACATACCAGTATCTCACCACTGCTTTGGGGAATTTGGTGAAATTTTTGGCATAAACGCTTACTTTGTTATAAAGACAATTTTAACATTAACTTTATTGTTAGACTGTACTAATTGCAAAAACAAAACTCTTATGTGTTCAGTCTTTCCAACTTTATAAAAAGCATGATAGTTGTCACTGCTGAAAATAGATATTGACATCAGAGCGGATTACTCGGATGACTATATAAAAAAAATAATTTGAAAATAGCTGTCTCTGCAGTGTGGCTTTGATAGGAAATGCCTGTTTGGAATGGCCAGTGGGGATTTACCTTTGACTGTTCACACAGATCTTTGGCATTAATTAACAGCATTTTGCAAGACCTTTTCAGGTATCAATGACTTATTTAGATATTTGAGAGAAAAATGTTTTGAACCAAACTGTCTGATCCCACCTTTAATGTGATGTCATCCAGGTGACCTGTGTTACATTGGAGGTCCAACCCAGACATTAGACAAGGGCCTGGACCAGTACTAGCTGGATGTTGCCAATATGACCATAACTCTGTCAGTGCAATAAAAGAAAACATTTGTTTTTGCTTATCAATTATGGATTTAATGGTTAAACGTTTCACTTTCTGATTGGCTGGAGCCTACTGGTTTAGGGCAGTCATTTGGTTATTTTTTGGTTGTAGATGGGATAGTAAATGTTCTTAAGCTTTGATTCTTTGCCAGTATGTAGAGATTATCCTTATCAGATTGTCTCTCATTGCTCAAGTCTATTCTACAGTTATGTTTCCCTGCATATCATGGATACTTCCTTAACTGATGGTCAAGTCTGTTACCTAAACTGATTTATCCCATCAATGTATAAACATAGAGTGAACTATTCACATACTGAATACAAAAATACCCATGATTTTTGTTTGTCGTGCAGTTTGTGGGCAGTAGACCTAGTTATTGTTAGGGTTATTTCATAACCTCTTAAGCATTTATAAGCCAAATGCATGGGAGCACAGCTGCTTAATGAGGAAGGGTACAACTGATAAACCACCAGTGTGTGGCCTACTTTATTGACTAATCAGATGTTGGTATTTTATGTTAATGAAGAAACACCTAACTTACCACAAAGAGCTCAAACTTTGGACTCTGCAGAAAATACTTGCAACTGTTTGGGTGAAAAAAAAGGGCAAATACTCGGGTATCAATCGAATATTGTCAACAGAAGAAAGGAGGAGCTTGCACATTTAAGAACTGTCCTTTGTGTAGACATCCTAAGGACACATATAAACTATACAACTGTGGCCTTCGATCAATCAAATGGGATGACATGGGGTTTTTTTAAGTCTTAAAATGATTTATAAATCTATTAATTTGGTCTTAAAATGATGTATTCTTGCTTCTATTCTCTTTTGCCGTTCAAACCTCTGTTTGTATTTATAATAATTAGGGGAAATCACATAATAGGATAAATCCAAGTTTTATCTTCAACCATGAATGGCCTTTCGGTCAAGTTTGTTAAATCTTACTCTTAAAAAGGAATGTTGCTTTTGTATTGTTTTACACACATTATTGTATGTAATTAATTATCTTGGAAGAAGATGCTCAGATATTGACTTTCTTTCTTGTCTTTGTACCCATTTATGTCAATATGAAGACAGTGATAAAATTAACAAAATTGACCATTTTATGTTTTTTTTCTGTAAAGGTGCCGCTTGTGTTGTATTTATAGAAAAACAACCTTTCATTTGATTTTAATCCTTGTGACCAATTTTTAGATTTTATTAATTTTGCAAAATTCAGTGTTCCAATTTTTTAATCTTAAAGAGCCTTCTTGATAAGTAATTTAAGAACGAAAGCATAAGAGCTATCGCATAAATATGTGGGTCTGCAGCTGTGGTAAATATTTACATCTAATTTATAAAATGCATTCAATTCTGTTGAAAAGATGCGGGATGGAGATTGTGAAAATAGTGCATAGCAATGCTATATATAAATATAAAAACATTCTTTTATCGCAATTAAATACCAGCTATATTAATGAAGGGTAAGTGATCCTTAATCTTGAATACTGGTTACATATCTTTCTTAGATTGTCCCTTTCAAAATTAAATGTCTACACTTTAGAAGTATTCCAGTATCCATCCAATATAAGAAAGCCATTAATTATAGAACAAACCATCTTTAAACATATATCTGCATATAAATTATTTATTTTTTTTAAATGTACTGGCTTGGAAAGAAGCTTTTTTTCCAGCGGTTTTAATCAAGCTCAAAATTTAGTAAGCCCTTTTAAAATTAATTATATGAAAGTAAACCTATACATAAGTTCCTTTTCATATCTCGTACAAAAATCACAATTTGGTATGTCACCATCTCAAATGTTTATTTTGCTATAACACATGTTTCTTAATTTTACACCAATCATTGAAAAAGGTCAGCTCACCATCCTTACTTTATTGGGTTTATCACCCCACCAACAGTATTTCAGTTATCTGTAGACAGTGTCCACTTGAAACAGATATAGTGCTGCCTTTACTGTATAGCATGCCATGAACACATGGTATGATACCACACCCAGTCACATTGTCTTGACACCAGCCCAACCACTCGGGGAACTACCCTTATAATTATTTTCTTGAGCATTAGCTAGGGAGCTATACCACAACTCTTTTTACTGATTTTAAAATGTTGTGGTCTGGTAGGCAAGTGATGTGGCGATCAGATGGGTCATTCACTCTTCAGATGGGTTTGATGGATGCCATTTGTGATGTCAGGTCCCTATTTAAGTTAATTAAGGGTTGTCATGAAGGGGTGGCATGTTGCATAATTAGGATAAAAAGGATTGGATTATATTTAAATTTGTGCTCAAATAAATTTAATTTAGCCATGAAATCAAAAGTAAAGCAACACCATCAATAAACAAGCCAAATGTAAAAGAACAAATCTGTGGTAAATAAGGAAATATGACAAAAGTTCTATGAGCATTGCAACATATACCAAAATTTGAAAAGGCAAAGGATAAAGATTTTCATATGCAAGCCAAATTTAAAAGTAAGAACAAATCTGTGATGGGTCATTAAACAAAAAGAATACACCCAACAGTTACCACCCTTTAACGGTCAGTCATCAAAAGAGACTATCTGGGGTTCTTAAATTAGTTTTACAGTTCTAACCTTGCAATACCTGAAATGTTTCTCCACTTTCATTGCAAACAATAACTAAAACTCCGAGAGTCGGATGTGTCGCCTGACAAAAATTTTGTTAGTCGACATAAAAGATGTAATTAGTTTTTTGTTGTACAGATATTAGCAATGTATTTGGACAAAATTCACATATAAAATAACCTTTTAATTGTCTCATTGCAAAAACATGCACAAGTTATGCCCTTCGCAAGAAATGCACTAAAAATCAATCAAAGGGGAATAACTAAAAAACAGAAGAAAGTAGAGTTACCATTCTTGTGCACTGCACTTTGAGTCATTGCCAGAAACATGCATACCAAGTTTGGAGTCATTTGGACCTACAGTGACAAAGATACACTCCGGACAAGAAATGCTCTATAAAAATCAATCAAAGGGGAATAATTAAAAAACGGAACAAGGTAGAGTTACGGTTCTTGTGTGCTGCACTTCGAGTCATTGCCAGAAACATGCATACCAAGTTTGGAGTCATTTGGACCTACGGTGACAAAGTTAGGCTCTGGACAAGAAATGCTCTTTAAAATCAAAAGGGAATAACTAAAAAACAGAAGAAGGTAGAGTTACCATTCTTGTGCACTGCACTTTGAGTCATTGCCAGAAACATGCATACCAAGTTTGGAGTCATTTGGACCTACAGTGACAAAGATACACTCCGGACAAGAAATGCTCTATAAAAATCAAAGGGGAATAATTAAAAAACAGAAGAATGTAGAATTACAGTTCTTGTGTGCTGCACTTCGAGTCATTGCCAAAAACATGCATACCAAGTTAGCAGTCATTTGGACCTACAGTGGCAAAGTTAGGCTCTGGACAAGAAATGCTCTTTAAAATCAATCAAAGGGGAATAACTAAATACAGAAGAAGGTAGAGTTACCATTCTTGTGCAGATGACACAAAAAGCAAACAGATCTATTTAAATAATAAAACTGTCCAAGTGCTGATGTTTTGTTACATAAGTTATGACGTCGTTTAAAAAAAGAGGAGTAACGTAATTGAAAAATAATATCCACATAGAAAAGGATTATGTTCCAGCAGACTCCCTTAAAGAAATACATTACAGTACATATACATTCTACATACACATATTCTAGATAGCCTATCATATTCACGGGTATAGTCTGCATCATAAATGCAAGTTTTTTACAGATCTATGTGCAATGTTTTTAATTCACTCAACAAATATTTATAGGAAAAACTTATAGTATTGGCCCCTGCAATTTTATGGTGAGAATCTTGAAGAATGTAAAGAAAATGACAAGTTATTAAAAAGGAAAAGTAGTATAACTATATAATCTTCTAGGTAAAGCATGTGACCATGACCAGACTCTTCAATATTTTGTGATCCAATTGACATCACTGTATTCATTTTGGAATAAAAGGATTTATTTTAAGTTGAAAAGAGTAATGAATGCTTAATTTTTAGTTGTAACTTTTTTATTTTAGGTCTCAAGTGACCTAGATATATGGATCTATTTTTATATTTTGGCACAACAAATATGTGAGTAAGACCAACTTCTTTATTGGAGAAATAAAGTATTGAAGAAATTAACTATTCTACTATTGATATACTCCTACTCTTCAAATAATTTATTGTTGATAATGACTTGCTTTTTGCTATATATGTTGCATTTTTTAAATTTTGAAAAATTTAAATATTTAAAATTGAAATATTTTTTTTATTCGAAAATTTATTAAATTATAGTGTTAGAAGAGCAGAATGACTCAGCTGAAGGGTCACTTTGTTTCACTGCTGCTATGCCACGTTGCACAATGGTAAGTGTAGAATATCCAGTTTTTGAGAAAATGTCCTGGTACTGTGCAATAATGTTTTCATTTTTTAAAAGTAAAAACATTTTAAACCCATATTCTGCCAACTGTGAACAACTGAACTTGGCTGTTTTTAAATTTTCAAACTGGGAAATATTTTACATGATGTCAGTTGATGATGTAAATTTTATTTAAGAAGCACAAAATTGCTTGATACAACATATATATTTTCATTGAGCAGTAGTTAGGTGGTCAGAAATTGGTTTTGAAAGAATTTTTTGACTTTGTAATGAGAAAGTTGCACATTTTTTAGAACTTTATTTATGATAGGCAACCAAACAGTGGAAAATAAAACACACAAAAAAAGAGTTAAAATAAATAGCAACTAGGTATGCACCCATGACAATATGATAATGTTTATGGGTTTATAGTCCCACCAGCAGTATTTTAGTTATCCGGAGAAGGAAATCAGATTTTTTATAATCTCGATGCAAGAGTATTCTATAAATCATTCTTTCTTTCCTTTTCTCTTAATTGTCATGAAATGCATCTTACTAAGGCTAACACTCCTACCAATTTATGCAATTAAAATGAGCTGTTTTTGTAGACTGCACCAAATTACATGGATGCTGGCCAGAAAAATTATACTGGAAGCTGGCTGATCTGGAACTACACCACTTGCTTATGCCTTATCAATTTGTGCTTAGAAGGCTAATGGAAGTGCACGATTTAGAGCTTAGGACTTAGGTAATGAAGGGCCTGGGTTCAACCCCAGGCCATGGAATAAGTCTTCGTGTGTCTATATTTGGTAACATTATATTTTCAAAGTTTACTCTACTGAGCTTTGTTTGAGTAACAGAAAAATATATATGACCATTGACCCTCTAAGTGATTTTCTGTGTTTATTTGGAATATGACTAACCTGCCACTTTGCATCGATGCCCAAAATAAATGAGTTTGGAAATGCATGACATCTTTTGTTACGACATTGTCTTCACTTGTCCACAGTTGATTTTATGGAATAATTACCATATATAACAACTATTGATGAAATGTACAACAAAATTATCAGGTTATTGTTTGCCAAAGTTAGTTTTATCAAAATGTTCCCACTTGTGAAATCCTAATGTCATTTTCTCACAAGTGGCACTGCCAATATCCTTAGACATTTCAATAAATATGTCAGCCACTGCATTGCATCTGGTGGAATTAATGACACTCAGATGAAAGTGTAAAATGTTTTTATGAACATAAAATAGTTAAGTTGGCAGTACATATATTGATAGAGGTACATGCCCCTAGTTAACATTTAATTCTTAGTAACAGATCCATGGCAAGATGACCCAATGTCAGAATAAACTACAAAAAATAGTTTTGAGCCTGAGACCATTAATGCCCACTTGGAATCTAAATTGCAACGTAAATATTATATGGTATGACAACATTTGGTGACAGCAATCTAAATGCAATGATATGTTATCACAAGGTTTGATGACAGCAATATAAATATAACGATCTATTAACAGTGTTTGGTAACTGCAATCTAAATGTTATGATATGTTAATGTTATGATCGGTTATTACAAGGTTTTAAGACTGCAATGTAAGTGTTATATGTTATTACAAGGTTTTAAGACAGAAATCTAAATGTTATGACATGTTATCACAAGGTTTGGTGACAGCAATCTAAATGTTATGACATGTTATCACAAGGTTTTAAGACTGCAATCTAAATGTTATGACATGTTATCACAAGGTTTTAAGACTGCAATCTAAATGTTACATGTTATTACAAGGTTTTAAGACTGCAATCTAAATGTTATAATGTTAACACAAGGTTTGGTGACAGCAATCTAAATGTTATGACATGTTATCACAAGGTTTGGTGACAGCAATCTAAATGTTATGACATGTTATCACAAGATTTGGTGACAGCAATCTAAATGTTATGACATGTTATCACAAGGTTTGGTGACAGCAATCTAAATGTTATGACATGTTACCATAAGGTTTGGTGACAGCAATCTAAATGTTATGACATGTTATCACAAGGTTTGGTGACAGCAATCTAAATGTTATGACATGTTATCACAAGGTTTGGTGACAGCAATCTAAATGTTATAACATGTTATCACAAGGTTTGGTGACAGCAATCTAAATGTTATGACATGTTATCACAAGGTTTGGTGACAACAATCTAAATGTTATTATCTTTTATCACAAGGTTTGGTGACAGCAATCTAAATGTTATGACATGTTATCACAAGGTTTGGTGACAGCAATCTAAATGTTATAACATGTTATCACAAGGTTTGGTGACACCAATCTAAATGTTATGACATGTTATCACAAGGTTTGGTGACAGCAATCTAAATGTTATGACATGTTATAACAAGGTTTTAAGACAGCAGTCTTAATGTTATAATGTTAACACAAGGTTTGGTGACAGCAATCTAAATGTTATTTTCTGTTATCACAAAGTTTGGTGACAGCAATCTAAATGTTATTTTCTGTTATCACAAGGTTTGGTGACTGCAATCTAAATGTTATTTTCTGTTAACACAAGGTATGGTGACAGCAATCTAAGTGTATGATATTTTATTTACAAGGTTTTAAGACAGCAATGTTTATGTTATAATCTGTTATCAAATGGATGTATGACAGCACTCTTAATGTTGACAAATTAAAAAACAGTGGTTGCCAAGTACCTCACATACTGTTTACAATACAGTAAACACAAAAACTGGTTTATAGATACAAATAACTGCCAAAACAATAATCCTGCAATACTAAAAAAAGACAAGTTTGTTTAAAATGTCAATTAACAATTTTTAAACAAGTCAAATACTGCCATATAAACATCTAAATAACCACATACTGTTTTTTTAAGGACCCGTTCAAACAATACACTGAGCAAACCATGTACTATGAACATGTGATTAAACAATGATTGAAGAATGACACTTAATGACAATTGGTAAAAAAAAGCCAATTTTTAACACAATCTTAATAATAAGTTTAGTGTGCATAACTACAAAACAAGCTGAAAATGGACACTGAAAAGTTCTAACTAACTGAAACTTAAGACATATATAAGAACCAGATGTATGGACTTTATGTGGGATATTTAGATGTGTGCAAAACCATTAAAACAACCACTAACAATTGCTATCCCTTTGGACTGTTAGTCAAAAACCTGCATCACTTTCATGAGGACAATTTGTAATAATGGTTCTTTACAAATAAACTAGAACTTCTGCGAGTCGGATGTGTTGCCTGACGAAAATTTTGTTAGTCGACATAAAAAATGTTAATTAGTTTTTTGTTGTACAGATATAAGCAATGTATTTGCACAAAATTCACATATAAAATAACCTTTTAATTGTCTCATTGCAAAAAACATGCACAACAAGTTATGCCCTTTGCAAGAAATGTACTAAAAATCAATCAAAGCAGAATAACTAAAAACGGAAGAAGGTAGAGTTACCGTTCTTGTGCACTGCACTCTGAGTCATTGCCGGAAACATGCATACCAAGTTTGGAGTCATTTGAACCTACGGTGACAAAGTTACACTCAAGACAAGAAATACTCTATAAAAATCTATCAAAGGGGAATAATTAAAAAACGGAACAAGGTAGAGTTACAGTTCTTGTGCGCTGCAATTTGAGTCATTGCCAGAAACATGCATACCAAGTTTGGAGTCATTTGGACCTAAGGTGACAAAGTTAGGCTCCGGACAAGAACTGCTCTATAAAATCAGTCAAAGGGGAATAACTAAAAAACAGAAGAAGGTTGAGTTACCTGTTCTTGTGCACTGCACTTTGAATCTTTGCCAGAAACATGCATACCAAGTTTGGAGTCATTTAGGCGACACAAAAACTATAATAACAATATTGCATTAACACAAATACCAAAATACAAAATATTTGTAAAACAACAGTTAAAAAAAATACACGATTGTATGAAAGTTTAGTAAAAAAAGGCAAACAGGCATAAATGTGGATTAATTTAACAATAAGAATGTAAGATTATCACAGTGAAAAAAGCATTTAATATATTCTACAAGAAGGAAATTAAGAGCCTATTAAACCTAACAAACATACCATTCTCAAAAGCATGACATTAATCAAGCAACAAATCAGGAAGCAAGTTCTTTCATTGAAATCTAAGACATTTGACCATATCAATACTTGGTTGGTATTCACAGAACCCAGTTATTCAGTAATTGGGCACATATTGTAGAAGTGGCTTTGGTTTTGCCGGGGAGAAACCATCAGTGTTGCCATCATCAGAGTGGTCAAATCTTGGGAATTTGTGGTCCAGAGGAAGGCCTGTAAGGAGGAACAGAAACACTATTGTAACAATGGGGGGGGGAGCACTTTTGTTGTTTGTTTATTGGATTAATCGTCCCACCAACAGTATTTCAGTTATCTTGAGACGGTAGTCCACTTGAAGCAGATATAGTGCTGCCTTCACTGTGTATAGCATGACGTGAACACCTGGCATGATACCACACCCAGCCACATTATCCTGACACCAGGCCAGCCAGTCATGGAACTACCCTTATATCTGCTTGAGCATTAGAAAAGAAGCTATGCCACTACCATTTTTAATGACTTTGGAATGTCGCGGCCTGGGATCGAACCCGGAGCCTCCCGTACCTGGAGCTGAAGCTCTTTGATTGTGCTACCAGGTCCAGTAGTGGACTTTTGAGATCAATCTGATGCTTGAAACATGCAGCTGTTTCAATTATGAATGTAAGAGAAAAGGACATATGTAATTAGTTTGCTTCTTTTGGCTGCTTTTCACCAAAAGACTTAGAACCTGTTTAAAGTCAATACAACTTCTTCCCTACCTTAAGTGTGTTCCAAGAAAAGACCTACAGCCTGAGTAAGGCTAAAAATATATCATATTTGAAAATCCAATCATTTTTTATATGTATAAAGAATTTATCACTTTATAGTCCTATGATTTTGAGGAAACTGGCCCTTGCCATTATCTCTTACAAGGCAAATGCTCTACAAACTTTGATTAGTGAGGTGTGTAGCAGTATACAACATTCATGGTCTAATGGTTCGGACCTTGAATATCAGATCAAAATACATTTGCACACCTCAGCCCCTCACTGCGTGGGTTTGAGTCAAGGCAAGAACTTTCATTTTGGGAGGTTTTCCAGGTAACCTGCATTGTACCGGTGGTTCTAACCAGACATGGTGTCTTCCTCCACCAATTATTAGCTAGAATCTGCCAATATGACAACAAATGTCAGTGTGCTAAAAATTTAGATGAATTTTCATATGCATGTACTCTGAATGAAAGGGTTAAACATTTTTTTTGTACATACAAGATAAGAAAGTATTTCAACTATATCCTGCAATCAACAATTACATAGTATACCTGCTATATACTCTATGCTTGGAATGGCTATATCTGTGTATTTGGTGATCAGTTCCCCGAAGAAGGTGTTCATGTGCCTGTCGTGGTCAGAGTCCTCCTCAGGATGGTAGAAGAATGACCCCCATGTCTTAGATAGGATGAATGCTTCCTCTTCTGGGTCAACATCAAGGTTCACCTTAAAACAACACAATGATGTTAATTATGGTAATGTCTAGCCATTGTTGCAAGAGGAAAACTTCATACAATGTTGTAACAACCAGCACACTTCAGTTCAGCTAAAAGACCTCCACACATTGAGGGTCTGGCCCTGAACAGGACTCAAACCCTCCCGCTGAAATAATATGAGTGGATCCTTTTAACTGCTTATCCACATGTGCTTCAAGTCTTCTAGCCTTCAGTATAAATACTCCTAACAATATGTAAGTAGAATCAAGCCTCAGAGTTCAAAATAATGAATCATGCTCAAAATACAGCTACGATATGTGAATGCATTTACCTAAAATAAGACAAAATAAATAATAAATCAAGCTCATGACTTAGCTACGATATGTGAATGCTTTTATATACCAAAAGACACCATCAAATAATTTTTTTTTATGTACACTGGATAAACAAGGACATGAGAGTAACTTCTACAGTACAAGAGGGCCATGATGGCCCTTAATCGCTCACAGGCTTTAACCTACTAAATCCACATGACCCACTTCAAAACATATGTAAGTTTTCATACTGGCAAACATGCTGGCCAAGTTTGATCTTCATTAATTGGGCCATCAATGTGGCCTCTTAGGTGTTTTCACAAGGTTTTTCTAAAATGTGACCTAGTGACCTATGTTTTGACCCCACATGACCCAATAATATACTCATCCAAGATTTGATACAGACAAACAATCTGATCAAGTTTGGTTAAGATGGGCTATGAATGTGGCCTCTAGTATGGTCACATGGTTTTTCTAAGATTTGACCTAGTGACCTACTTATTGACCCCATGGGACCCAGTTATGAACTCATCAAAGATTTCATGAAGGCAAACATTCTGATCAAGTTTGGTGAAGATTGGGCCATAAATGAGGCCTTAAGTGTGTTCACAAGTTTTTTTTTAAGATTTGACCTAGTGACCTACTTTCAGACCCCACGTGACCCAATAATGAACTCATCCAAGATTTCATGCAGGAAAACATTCTGATCAAGTTTGGTGAAGATTGGGAAATAAATGGGGTCTCTAGTGTGTTCACAAACTTTTTCTAAAATTTGACCTAGGGACCAACTTTTTAAACCCACATGACCCAGTTACGAACTCATCCAAGATTTCATGCAGACAAACATTCTGACCAAGTTTGGTGAAGATTGGGCTATAAATGTGGTCTCTAGTGTGTTCACAAGCTTTTGCTAAAAATTTGACATAGTGACCTCCTTTTGACCCCACGTGACCCAATAACGAACTCGCCCAAGATTTCATGTAGACAAACATTCTGACATATTTTGATGAAAATTGGCCTATAAATGTGGCCTCTAGTGGGTTCACAATCTATTGATAACATTTGACTTAGTGACCTACTTTTTGAACCCACATGACCCAGTTATGAGCTTATCCAAGATTTCATGCAGACAAACATTCTGACTAAGTTTGGTGAAGACTGGGCTATAAATGTGGTCTCTAGTGTGTTCACAAGTTTTTCCTAAAATTTGACCTAGTGACCTATTTGTTGACCCAAGGTGACCCAATAAAGAACTCATCCAAGAATTCTGACCAAGTTTGATGAAGATTGGATAAAAACTGTGGCCTCTAGTGTGTTCACAAGTTAAAATGTTGACACCTGACGAAGCAGTATCACAAAAGCTCCCCTTGAGCATGTTGTGCTCAGGTGAGCTAAAATGGGTAGATACAATAAGTTTTAAATGCAGACAGTGAAGTTTAACTTTTATAGTCATTTTGTTAATTTCAATCTACTATAAGTTGAGAAATACCAATGACTTATGGCTTGATTGTAGCAGACTTTCAGTAAATTAACTCCTCACATGAAAGCTCATACTGGGATTCCAACCCATGCAGTGAATGGAATGAAGTGTAATCAGTAAGTATCTCCTAATGGCTTATTGAAAAGTGCATTGTAAGCAAAATCAAACTTTACCTGTATTTAGATGACCTATACTTATCACTGGAAACATGTATTATTTAAATCTGAGCCAGTACATAACAATGTTAGTTGACTGTAACCGTCTTGTTTGGGATCAGTGGAGTGCTCTTCCTTTGTTTTCCGTGTCGCCATCGTTTCGCGTATTTCTTCCTTACTGGCACTTTTTTTTTTTTTTTTAATTATTTATAAGAAAAAAATAAAACATCTACAAGTCTATGGTAACTGATTGCCCTTTCATCATATTTTTTTAATAGTGGATGAATAAAATATGATTACCACAAGCAATTTTTGGACAATATATGACCTCAACTGACCTCTCTGACAGGTTCCCAGTAATGGTGTGTGTTGTCTTGGGGATGATATCCTTCGGCTTCCATTTCCTCAAGAACCAGGACTACGTCCCAGTTGGTACAGCTTTTCACAGGGAATGCATCCGAACACAGACTGTCACCAAAATACACAACCTAAAAGTGGTACAGTTACAGAAAAGTAAGTTAAAAAAAAAAGAAAGAAAGAAAAAGCCGATCTTGATATTGGGTTTGTTAGCTTGTATTTGAAGAGGTTGCATTTAACTTTTTGTAAGGGGCGTTCTGAAAGTTCTATGAAGCGGAGCAGCTTTATAATACCACACTTAGATGTTCCCTGATATGTGGATTTCTCAAAGCATCACATGGCAACAGGTCTGAAGCACAACATGGTTATGGCAAAGTATTAAGCTGAATGAACTGCAAAAATTCTTGGTAATGACTTGTATGTGTGCATGTGCATTATTAGCATATTGTTTCAGTCTGTTTACCGACATACCTAGAAGGGCATAATATTTTATGTGGCAACCTGCTCTTACACTGGAAGTTTAGGAGTCTTCTTTAATATTGTGTTAATTGCCCCGATTCTTTTCCACAGGCGATGTCATTGTGTTACCTGGTGACCTGAATGTTGATTATAATCAACTGTCTGAATATCATTTTTTAATAAAGCTGTTTACAACTGTTTACAATGCATTGTCCCATATACATGAACTCCAATCTGATTGAGTTATGATTGCATTCTTATATGGCCCTTTTGCAGTTTTTTGACAACATCTGTAACTACAGTAAGAACAATGCCACAAACTGCACCTAACTACACAGGTTAGGCCATGTGATCAGCATGTTTTGAATGAGAAAACTATGCACCGCTACATGAAGTAATGTAGCCCTACATGTTTCATGAAGCAATGTAGCATAACATGTGACATGAAGTAATGTAGCCCTACATGTGACATGAAGCAATGTAGCCCTGCATGTTACATGAAGCAATGTAGCCCTGCATGTGACATAAAGCAATGTAGCTCTGCATGTTACATGAAGCAATGTAGCCCTGCATGTTACATGAAGCAATGTAGCCTTGCATGTAACATAAAGCAATGTAGCCCTACATGTTACAAGAAGCAATGTAGCCATACATGTGACATGAAGCAATGTAGCCCTGCATGTTACATGAAGCAATGTAGCCCTGCATGTGACATAAAGCAATGTAGCTCAGCATGTTGCATGAAGCAATGTAGCCCTGCATGTTACATGAAGCAATGTAGCCTTGCATGTTACATAAAGCAATGTAGCCCTACATGTTACAAGAAGAAATGTAGCCCTACATGTTACATGAAGCAATGTAGCCCTGCATGTTACATGAAGCAAAGTAGCCCTACATGTGACATGAAGCAATATAGCCCTGCATGTTACATGAAGCAATGTAGCCCAGCATGTTACATGAAGCAATGTAGCCCTGCATGTTACATGAAGCAATGTAGCCCTACATGTGACATGAAGCAATGTAGCCCAGCATGTTGCATGAAGCAATGTAGCCCTGCATGTTACATGAAGCAATGTAGCCTTGCATGTTACATAAAGCAATGTAGCCCTACATGTTACAAGAAGAAATGTAGCCCTACATGTTACATGAAGCAATGTAGCCCTGCATGTTACATGAAGCAAAGTAGCCCTACATGTGACATGAAGCAATATAGCCCAGCATGTTACATGAAGCAATGTAGCCCAGCATGTTACATGAAGCAAAGTAGCCCTACATGTGACATGAAGCAATGTAGCCTTGCATGTGACATGAAGCAATGTAGCCATACATGTGACATGAAGCAATGTAGCCCTACATGTTACAAGAAGCAATGTAGCCCTACATGTTACATGAAGCAATGTAGCCCTACATGTGACATAAACCAATGTAGCTCTGCATGTAACATGAAGGAATGTAGCCCTGCATGTGACATGAAGCAATGTAGCCTTGCATGTTACATAAAGCAATGTAGCCCTACATGTTACAAGA
The DNA here is from genome assembly GCA_007844125.1 of Sinonovacula constricta. Taxonomy (NCBI): domain Eukaryota; kingdom Metazoa; phylum Mollusca; class Bivalvia; order Cardiida; family Solecurtidae; genus Sinonovacula; species Sinonovacula constricta. The sequence goes on from CM017558.1 coordinate 53,063,616, forward strand.
AGAAATGTAGCCCTACATGTTACATGAAGCAATGTAGCCCTGCATGTTACATGAAGCAATGTAGCCCTACATGTGACGTGACATGAAGCAATGTAGCCTTGCATGTTACATGAAGCAATGTAGCCCTGCATGTGACATGAAGCAATGTAGCCCTGCGTGTGACATGAAGCAATGTAGCCCTGCATGTTACATGAAGCAATGTAGCCCTACATGTGACGTGACATGAAGCAATGTAGCCTTGCATGTTACATGAAGCAATGTAGCCCTGCGTGTGACATGAAGCAATGTAGCCTTGCATGTTACATGAAGCAATGTAGCCCTACATGTTACATAAAGCAATGTAGCCCTACATGTGACATGAAGCAATGTAGCCTTGCATGTTACATAAAGCAATGTAGCCCAGCATGTTACAAGAAGCAATGTAGCCCAGCATGTTACAAGAAGCAATGTAGCCCTGCATGTTACGTTACAAGAAGCAATGTAGACCTGCATGTTACATGAAGCAATGTAGCCCTACATGTTACAAGAAGCAATGTAGCCTTACATGTTACATGAAGCAATGTAGCCCAGCATGTTACATGAAGCAATGTAGCCCTACATGTGACATGAAGCAATGTAGCCTTGCATGTTACATGAAGCAATGTAGCCCTACATGTTACAAGAAGCAAAGTAGCCTTGCATGTTTAATGAAGCAATGTAGCCCTACATGTGACATGAAGCAATGTAGCCTTGCATGTTACATGAAGCAATGTAGCCCAGCATGTTACAAGAAGCAATGTAGCCCAGCATGTTACAAGAAGCAATGTAGCCCTGCATGTTACGTTACAAGAAGCAATGTAGACCTGCATGTTACATGAAGCAATGTAGCCCTACATGTTACAAGAAGCAATGTAGCCTTACATGTTACATGAAGCAATGTAGCCCTACATGTTACAAGAAGCAATGTAGCCCTGCATGTTACATGAAGCAATGTAGCCCTACATGTTACATGAAGCAATGTAGCCCTGCATGTTACATGAAGCAATGTAGCCCTACATGTTACATGAAGCAATGTAGCCCTACATGAGACATGAAGCAATGTAGCCCTGCATGTTACATGAAGCAATGTAGCCCTGCATGTGACATGAAGCCATGTAGCCTTGCATGTTACATCAAGCAATGTAGCCCTACATGTTACAAGAAGCAATATAGCCCTACATGTTACAAGAAGCAATGTAGCCCTGCATGTGACATAAAGCAATGTAGCCCTGCATGTTACATGAAGCAATGTAGCCCTGCATGTTACATGAAGCAATGTAGCCCTGCATGTGACATGAAGCAATGTAGCCCTGCATGTGACATGAAGCAATGTAGCCCTACATGCGACATGAAGCAATGTAGCCCTGCATGTGACATGAAGCAATGTAGCCCTACATGTGACATGAAGCAATGTAGCCCTGCATATGACATGAAGCAATGTAGCCCTGCATGTTACATGAAGCAATGTAGCCCTACATGTGACATGAAGCAATGTAGCCTTACATGTTACATGAAGCAATGTAGCCCTACATGTTACATGAAGCAATGTAGCCCTACATGTGACATGAAGCAATGTAGCCTTACATGTTACATGAAGCAATGTAGCCCTACATGTTACAAGAAGCAATGTAGCCCTGCATGTTACATAAAGCAATGTAGCCCTACATGTTACATGAAGCAATGTAGCCCTACATGAGACATGAAGCAATGTAGCCCTACATGTTACATGAAGCAATGTAGCCCTACTTTTGACATGAAGCAATGTAGCCCTACATGTGACATGAAGCAATGTAGCCTTGCATGTTACATGAAGCAATGTAGCCCAGCATGTTACAAGAAGCAATGTAGCCCAGCATGTTACAAGAAGCAATGTAGCCCAGCATGTTACAAGAAGCAATGTAGCCCTGCATGTTACGTTACAAGAAGCAATGTAGACCTGCATGTTACATGAAGCAATGTAGCCCTACATGTTACAAGAAGCAATGTAGCCTTACATGTTACATGAAGCAATGTAGCCCTACATGTTACATGAAGCAATGTAGCCCTGCATGTTACATGAAGCAATGTAGCCCTACATGTTACATGAAGCAATGTAGCCCTACATGCGACATGAAGCAATGTAGCCCTACATGCGACATGAAGCAATGTAGCCCTACATGTTACATGAAGCAATGTAGCCCTACATGAGACATGAAGCAATGTAGCCCTACATGTGACATGAAGCAATGTAGCCCTACATGTGACATGAAGCAATGTAGCCCTACATGTTACATGAAGCAATGTAGCCCTACATGAGACATGAAGCAATGTAGCCCTACATGTTACATGAAGCAATGTAGCCCTACATGCGACATGAAGCAATGTAGCCCTACATGTGACATGAAGCAATGTAGCCCTACATGTTACATGAAGCAATGTAGCCCTACATGAGACATGAAGCAATGTAGCCCTACATGTTACATGAAGCAATGTAGCCCTACATGCGACATGAAGCAATGTAGCCCTACATGTGACATGAAGCAATGTAGCCCTACATGTTACATGAAGCAATGTAGCCCTACATGCGACATGAAGCAATGTAGCCCTACATGTTACATGAAGCAATGTAGCCCTACATGTTACATGAAGCAATGTAGCCCTACATGCGACATGAAGCAATGTAGCCCTGCATGTTACATGAAGCAATGTAGCCCTACATGTGACATGAAACAATGTAGCCCTACATGTGACATGAAGCAATGTAGCCTTGCATGTTACATGAAGCAATGTAGCCCTGCATGTTACAAGAAGCAATGTAGCCCTACATGTTACAAGAAGCAATGTAGCCTACATGTTACAAGAAGCAATGTAGCCCTACAAGTTACAAGAAGCAATGTAGCCTACATATTACAAGAAGCAATGTAGCCCTGCATGTTACAAGAAGCAATGTAGCCCTACATGTGACATGAAGCAATGTAGCCCTACATGTTACATGAAGCAATGTAGCCCTACATGTTACATGAAGCAATGTAGCCCTACATGCGACATGAAGCAATGTAGCCCTGCATGTTACATGAAGCAATGTAGCCCTACATGTTACATGAAGCAATGTAGCCCTACATGTGACATGAAGCAATGTAGCCCTACATGTGCCATGAAGCAATGTAGCCCTACATGTTACATGAAGCAATGTAGCCCAAAATGTTTCATGAAAACTGAAAATGTTTATAATTATAGAGCATTTATCAGAACATCATTGTGCTTTTATCAGAACTTTCAAAAAGTCCTCGTAACAATAGCATAACATTTTTTATATTTGGAAATGATTACTGGCCAAAGGTATAGTCTTAAATTTGACAAAGCAGATTTTTAAGACTTCTTCAAAAATACCACAGTATAAATGATAAAGTAATACGATTTTTTACACACAATCTATCTTTAGATGCAAATTTCTAATACAAACTTTGAATATGAGAGAAAACCTTATTTTTCAATCAGTTTTGCGAGTTACTGGCATTCAATGCCATGTTGTTTTTTTCTTCAAAAAAGCCAATACAAAATATGTTTTTAATGTATGCTTTTGAAGTCAAATGGTGCCAAATCCCTGGTCTTTAATTCTAAAATAGCCCATTTTGATTTGTATACTAAGGCCAATGAAATCATGTTTGTTAAGCATTAAGCAAGACATTCAAGAACTGCAAATTACATATACTATCTTCTATGTTATTTCTGTATGGAAGTGCATGATAAACCTTTAATAGTCGAAGAAGATTGGAATATGTTAAGAGCATCACCTTTAATACCTATTCATATTCGTTCATCTAACCTTGAGTTGGAAGATACGGATTTAGGGCTTAATTCACACTTAAGTGACATGGGGCTTGGTGAGTGATTTTACCCCCCAATCTCCAAAGATGCAATTACTTTAAATATTAACTTAATTATGACCTTAACCTTGGGAGGGGTGGGGGGAGTGGCTTTCATAGAAAGGATTATCAAAAGAACCTTTGGCTTTTCAACTTCTGTGATTTTAGTGATCAGCTGTTCCAGCTCAGCCTGGTTTCCACTGGAATAGACTCCATGTTGGTGTATCTCAGATACTGCACCCATCTCTGTGATACCATCTGAAATGTTTGACATACAAAATCAATAATGTTAATTAAGTTCAGTGATCAAGATTCTTTATAAAATTTACAAAATTACTTACCATAATGAAATGTATATACATGTTGATTAGCTTTCTTACCCTGTCAAATTTACAACTAATACAATTAACAATTATTAAAACCCTTATTATTTAGTGCATTGCTTACTTTATAATAAACTATTTAGGGTTTATCCTATTAACATGTGCTTGTCTGATTGATGCACAGTTTTTGAATGCAACAAATTACAATTTATTGAGATCACTTTCATAAATACCTACTTTTCAGACATCTTGCACTTCTTTTTAATTACGTCACATCAGAATCAATGTTTATTAATTTACTAAAAAAATTTAGTCTACAGCCGAGGGAAAAAAAGCACTTTCAATCAATTTAATGTGTTAATGAAATTTACCTAACCTAGGTAAATGAAAAAGGAATAATATATGATGTTAGCTCACCTAGCTCCAGAAAGGGATTGTTGTCAGTGAAGAATCCAGGTTTTCGTGCATTTGTAATGATCACATCAAAGAAATCTTTCCAGTCTGGTCTACAAGTAAACATACAGAAAATTATTTTGCACCAATCTGTTTTTCAAAAAATTTGTTACAAAGCAGAACTAAATCATATGTAACATTCTTACTAGTTGAAAGTGCCAAAATTTTCAGTCATAAACTAAATAAAATGTAGAAATGTTACAATCAATATATAATAAAAGTCAATTGATGGAAAATGATAGTTGGCGATTTTTTTCTATTGCATGTTTGAACTTATACCTGTTTTATTGTTATGGTTTTTATTTCAAGCGGACGAAAATTCATATTTTATAACAAGAACAGAAACTCATAAATGAATTTTAGTGAGTAATTTTTTTATCATGTTTATGTTGTGGTTATTATTTTGTCTTTAGTGTCCTTGCAGTGAAATATGATTTTGTTTTGCTTTTGAGATAGACTGCAGCGACCAATTATGATCATTATAGCAACAACAAGCTGCATTGGTGGAGGAAGGACCCGAAGATGAATGTCTGAGTAGAATATATATATATTTCTATCGAAGCTATGTTTTTCTAAGGCTGTCAGTCACAAAAGTAGCAAGATATTAATGTTAAAAAATGTCTTACCCAATAGTCTGAGAAGCTGTCAGCTCAGCAAAGTCAATATGCGAGGAAGTAGTAAGAAAGACACATTTCTTTTCCTGCTTTAAATCTCCCAACCATTGACGTACTCCTTGGCTACACTTTCGGTAGAATTTCTGGGGATCACTTTTTATGGAGGGGAAGAAGCCATTGCCATAAACTTCTGCAAGCATAAGATATGAATACAACTATAAAATTACACGTTTCACCATAAAATTACAAGTTTAAAAATAATATTAATTGCACTAAAACATTTAATCATAAAATGAAACTCACAAATTACTATTACTGGAATAGATTCTTCATGTGTTTGCACCCAAAATGTGACCTAGTGCCACAAGCTCAGGAAGTGCCCAGGGCCCATGGCACTTTAAGTCCAGGTTGCAGGCATGTCTGAATGTGTTTAAGTTTCTTTAGTTTATTCCTTAATTGCTGCAGGCAATTCACAACACTGAAAAATAGTAACTAGGCAACCCTGCATCTGCCATATACAAGGCAGTGCAGTTGATCAGTGTCATAATGGACAATACAGTACTTTATATTTAGTAAAACCATGAAGTTTGACAATGGAAAGGTGGCATGTTATTTCTAAAATAGATTATTATATTTTCATTACTATTTTATAATTCTCCGGGTTCTGTGAGAAAATTTCTCCTCATTAAAGGAATGTTGAAGTTTAACCCTTTCATTCATAGTTCATCTGTAATGTTGAAAATTCACTTGACTTTGTTTTCATTAAAAGAGATAAAAAGATTTTAACAAATGTATGTTCAACTTGTAATAATAGATTTAAGGCTGTACCAGTTGACACATAAACCCTTAGTCATGCAGATTCTGCTAATGATTGTGTTTGGTTTTTAAAGGTGTAAAATGGCGTATACATGCAGGAAAGTGTTAAAAGATGTAATCTACTTACCTTTACTTTTGTATTCTACATTAATCTACTTAAAATTGAACTAAAAATTGAATCTCTATAACCATACTCTCCTTTTTTGTAAAGTATCATCAATTGTTTTTACTTTTGAAAATAACTTGCGTTTAGTCTTTTTTTTAGCTGAAGTACCATGGAAAGCTCTGAGTGCAGACAATAATCATTAAAAATGGTGGACTTCCATTTGTATCTCCCTAAAAAGATTTTGACTTATGGCACAGATCTTCCTCTATTAATTAGTTTTGTCTGATTTTTGTTTTTTCCTATGAAACGCTGACAAATGTAACCAGAATTTAATAATAATTGCAATTCTGGCTGTGGGGACGGAAAACATATCAATAATTAAAACAAGTTAGATTTAAAGTATGTTAACCAGACGTTGTTACAAACACAGTAGTACATACTATTTAACACTGTACTTCTATTTACTAATTATATGTATCTTCTGTTAAAATTACAGATTGAAAAAACAATTTCTTTAAGTCGCAAAATCCATAGTCACTGTTTGAAGAAACAAGAGGGCCATGATGGCCCTTAATCGCTCACCTGATGACACAGGCTTTCGTAGGCTCAAATCTGGCATTAAGTAATTAAGACTTATTTACTTTAGAAATCTTTGGTGAAGATTGGACCATTAGTGTGGCCACTGGGTTGATAACATTTTCTAGAATTTTACCAAGTAACCTACTGAATCCACATGACTCACTTCAAAACATATGTAAGATTTCATACTGGCAAACATGATGGTCAAGTTTGGTGAAGACTGGGCCATCAATGTAGCCTCTTAAGTGTTTTCACAAGTTTTTTCTAAAATTTAACCTAGTGACCTACTTTATGACCCCGCGAGACCCAATAACGAACTCATCCAAGATTTCATGTAGACAAACATTCTGACAAAGTTTGATGAAGATTGGCCTATAAATAGGGCCTCTAGTGTGTTTACAAGCTTTTTCTAAGATTTGACGTTGTGACCTACTTTTTGACCCCACGTGACCTAGTTACGAACTCATCCGAGATTTTATGTAAACAAACATTCTGACCAAGTTTGGTGAAGATTGGGCCATAAATGTGGCCTCTAGTGTGTTCACAAGCTTTGTCTAAGATTTTACCTAGTGACCTACTTTTTGACCCCACGTGACCCAGTTATGAACTCATCTAAAATTTTATGCAGACAAACATTCTGACTAAGTTTGGTGAAGATTGGGCCATAAATTTGGCCTCTAGTGTGTTCAGAAGCTTTCTTTTAAGATTTGACCTAGTGACCTACTTTTTGATCCCACGTGACCCAGTTACGAACTCATCCAAAATTCCATGCAGACAAACATCCTGACCAAGTTTGGTGAAGATTGGGCTATAAATGTGGCCTCTAGTGTGTTCACAAGCTTTTTCTAAGATTTGACCTAGTGACCTACTTTTTGACGCCACGTGACCCAGTTACGAACTCATCCAAGATTTCATGCAGACAAACATCCTGACCAAGTTTGGTGAAGATTGGGCTATGAATGTGGCCTCTAGTGAGTTTACAAGCTTTTTCTAAGATTTGACCTAGTCACCTACTTTTTGACTCCACGTGACCCAATTACGAACTCATCCAAGATTTCATGCAGACAAACATTCTGACCAGGTTTGGTGAAGATTGGGCTATAAATGTGGCCTCTAGTGTGTTCACAAGCTTTTTTAAACATTTGACCTAGTGACCTTCTTTTTGACCCCACGTGACCCAGTTACGAACTCATCCAAGATTTCATGTAGCCAAACATTCTGACCAAGTTTGGTGAAGATTGGGCTATAAATGTGGTCTCTAGTGTGTTCACAAGTTTTTCCTAAAATTTGACCTCGTGACCTACTTTTTGACCCCAGGTGACCCAATAATGAACTCATCCAAGATTTCATGCAGACAAACATTCTGACCAAGTTTGATAAAGATTGGATAAAAATTGTGGCCTCTAGTGTGTTCACAAGGTAAATGTTGACGACGGACAACGGACGACGAACAACGAACAACAGACGCTGGACGACGGACGAAGCGGTATCACAAAAGCTCCCCTTGAGCACGTTGTGCTCAGGTGAGCTAAAAAATGAAACAAGAGGGCCATGATGGCCCTTAATCGCTCACCTGATGACACAGGCTTTTAGTAGGCTCAAATATGGTATCAAGTTATTAAGATTTATTTACTTTAGAAATTTTGGTGAAGATTGGACCATTTGTGTGGCTACTGGGTTGATAACATTTTCTAGAATTTTACCAATAACCTACGGTATCCACATGACTCACTTCAAAACATACGTAAGATTTCATACAGGCAAACATGCTGGCCAAGTTTCGTGAAGAATGGGCCATCAATGTGGCCTGTTAAGAGTTTTCACAAGGTTTTTCTAATATGTGACCTAGTGACCTACTTTTTGACCCAACATGACCTAATAATATAATCATCCAAGATTTGATGCAGACAAAAAATCTGATCAAATTTTTGAAGGTTAGGCTATGAATGCGGCCTCTACTCTAGTGTGTTCACAAGCTTTTGCTAAGATTTAACATAGTGACCTACCTTTTGATCCCACATGACCCAATAATGAACTCATCCAAGATTTCATGCAGACAACCATTCTGATCACATTTGGTGAAGATTGGGCTATAAATGTTGTCTCTAGTGTGTTCACAAGCTTTTTCTAAGATTTGACCTACTGACCTACTTATTGACCCCACGTGACCCAGTTATGAACTCATCCAAGATTTGATGCAGGCAAACATTCTGATCATGTTTGGTGAAGATTGGGCCATAAATGGGGCCTCTAATGTGTTCACAAGCTTTTTCTAAGATTTGACCTAGTGACCTACGTTTTGACCCCACATGACCCAATAATGAACTCGTCCAAGATTTCATGCAGACAACCATTCTGACCAAGTCTGATGAAGTTTGGCCTATAAATGTGGCCTCTAGTGTGTTCACAAGCTTCTTCTAAGATTTGACATAGTGACCTACTTTTTGACCCCACGTAACCCAGTTACAAACTCATCCAAAATTTCATGCAGACAAATATTCTGACCGAGTTTAGTGAAGATTGGGCTATAAATGTGGTCTCTAATGTGTTCACAAGTGTTTCCTAAAATTTGACCTAGTGACCTACTTTTTGACCCCAGGTGACCCAATAATGAACTCATCCAAGATTTCATGCAGACAAACATTCTGACCAAGTTTCATGAAGATTGGATAAAAACTGTGGCCTCTAGCGTGTTCACAAACTAAAATGTTGAAGACGGACGAAGCGGTATCACAAAAGCTCCCCTTCAGCATGTTGTGCTCAGCTGAGCTAAAAACAGTTGTTATTGTACTAGATTAAACAATAAATGAGATAAAAAGAGAGCATTGATTTATCTTAGATGCTTAGTGTTAAGTTGTATTTGTAAGCAATGACTTGATTGGTTAGTTGTTTAACGACTTGCGACTGTTGTCAGTTGTGAGCTTACATTTTTATCTGATTTGTTCCTAAGAGGATATGTGCCCCATGCATGCATTTCCAAAACATATTTACAGACTTAAAAGAGGTTTTTCCTATTGACTAGTTAAATTTTAATTGTATGAACATTGTTTGATTGGTGGCTGGGGTGAATGAACAAATTCCTGTGGATGGCCCGTGACCCAGTTCTACTCAGTCAGAGCAGAAAGATATTTTACATGAACATTTATTTATATGGTGTATTTATTCTATAATATTTTAATGGCTATTGATACACTTGTGGTTTTTTTTCATGTACTTGACTTTGTAACAGGGCAAAAATGAAATTGCACATATTAATGACTTTTGTATTCACAGCACATAATTTAGTAAAATGAAGAACTTAAAGATATAGTAATTTATTAATGAACTGCTTAATCACACAAGAACACACAATCCGGCCACATACAATAAAAAGAGATGTTCAATATAATATGAATATTACAGTGTTCGCAGTGCTTTCATTAGGAGATGACGTTCTCAAAAAATAACTAACAAAAATTATTATAACTGCTTGTTTTATCAAAACAAACATATCAATTAATACTTTAATACTAATAATTTGCAAGTAATATGTATATCTAAGTCAACACTAAGATGCTTTAATCCAAATACTTACCAGCAAAAGCTTGATGCCTGTAGTTGTAATATATGCACTCAGGTATATGATTCCAAAATACTTCATCATAACTGGCAAGAGGTCCTCCATTCTATAAAAAAAAGATGCACCTTTTTTTAAAGGTCTAGGGGAAGAATTTTCTTCTTTTTTGGGTGGTGGTGCTTGGGGAGATGCATTGGAGTAGCCTTTAAAATGTACTGGACTATTTTTATAAGCTGTACTGGACTGTCCTTATAAGCTGTACAGGACTATCCATACAAACTGTACTGGACTGACTATCCATACAAAATGTACTGGACTATCCTTATAAACTGTACTGGACTATCTATAAAAACCGTACTTATAAACTGTACTGGACTATCCATATAAACTGTACTGGACTATCCTTATCTGCTGTACTGGACTGTCCATATAAACTGTACTGGACTATCCATATAAACCTGCTGTACTGGACTATCCTTATAAAATGTACTGGACTATCCATAAAAACTGTACTTATAAACTGTACTGGACTATCCTTATGTGCTGTACTGGACTATCCTTACCTGCTGTACTGGACTATCCATATAAACTGTACTGGACTATCCTTATCTGCTGTACTGGACTGTCCATATAAACTGTACTGGACTATCCATATAAACCTGCTGTACTGGAATATCCATAAAAAATGTACTGGACTATCCTTATCTGCTGTACTGGACTGTCGTTATAAGCTGTACTGGACTATCCTTACCTGCTGTACTTGACTATCCATATAAACTGTACTGGACTATCCTTATCTGCTGTACTGGACTATCTTTACCTGCTGTACTGGACTATCCTTACCTGCTGTACTGGACTATCCATATAAACTGTACTGGACTATCCTTATCTGCTGTACTGGACTGTCCTTTTAAGCTGTACTGGACTATCCTTACCTGCTGTACTGGACTATCCATATAAACTGTACTGGACTATCCTTATCTGCTGTACAGAACTATCCTTATAAACTGTACTGGACTATCCTTACCTGCTGTACTGGACTATCCATATAAACTGTACTGGACTGCCCTTATCTGCTGTACAGGAATATCCATATAAACTGTACTGGACTATCCTTATCTGCTGTACAGGACTATCCATATAAACTGTACTGGACTATCCTTATAAACTGTACTGGACTATCCATATAAACTGTACTAGACTGTCCTTATAAGCTGTACTGGACTATCCATATAAACTGTACTGGACTATCCTTATCTGCTGTACTGGACTATCCATATAAACTGTACTGGACTGTCCTTATAAGCTGTACTGGACTATCCATATAAACTGTACTGGACTATCCTTATAAAATGTACTGGACTATCCATAAAAACTGTACTTATAAACTGTACTGGACTATCCTTATCTGCTGTACTGGACTATCCTTACCTGCTGTACAGGACTATCCATATAAACTGTACTGGACTATCCTTATAAACTGTACTGGACTATCCATATAAACTGTACTAGACTGTCCTTATAAGCTGTACTGGACTATCCATATAAACTGTACTGGACTATCCTTATCTGCTGTACTGGACTATCCATATAAACTGTACTGGACTATCCTTATCTGCTGTACTGGACTATCCTTATAAACTTTACAGGACTATCCTTATCTGCTGAACTGGACTATCCTTATAAGCTGTGCTGGACTATTCTTATAAACTGTACTGGACTATCCTTATAAGCTGTACAGGACTATCCATATAAACTGTACTGGACTATCCTTATCTGCTGTACTGGACTATCCTAATAAGCTGTACAGGACTATCCATATAAACTGTACTGGACTATCCATATAAACTGTACTGGACTATCCTTATAAGCTGTACAGGACTATCCATATAAACTGTACTGGTCTATCCTTATAAACTGTACTGGACTATCCATACAAACTGTACTGGACTATCCTTATAAGCTGTACTAGACTATCCATATAAACTGTACTGGACTATCCATATAAACTGTACTAGACTATCCTTATAAGCTGTGCTGGACTATCCATATAAACTGTACTGGACTCTCCTTAAAAGCTGTACTGGACACTAGCTTTCTGTTCCTCTGGCCAGTCTTTCTTTACAAGGCATTTCTGTGTGAAGGGTTATTATTCACAATCATATGCAAAAATACCGAAGATTGAACCCACAAGATGGTTTCACTTTCTTAAACAATTACCTTTAAGCAGGAAATTGTAGAAGCTTTACTGATGAGCAACCTTTCATGCAGCTCATGGTACCCTATGTGACTTATAAATCTGTCAATTCAGTAGATGAGGGTATCCAGACAAAAGCTATCAGGATCAGGATTTAAACCCACAAGTTTTTGAGAGCAGCAAGAGAATGCTCACCCATTATTTTTTCGGGCTGTACAAACATTCACCTGCCAGTTTTCTGTGGTGGAAAAATGCTTACAAATTAGTTTTTTCATGGTGGACAAATGATCACTAAGCATTTTTCCAGGTTGAACACAAGCTCGACTGTCATTTTCCTGGGCGGATAAAAGTTCACCATTAATTTTTTCTGGGGGAACAAAATTATCCAAGGTTGACAAAAGCTCACCCTTCATTAACCAAGGTTGACAAAAGCTCACCTTTTATTATCCAGGGTAGAAAAATCATATCCTTCATTATTCAGCGTTGACAAAAACTTGCACTTCATTATTTAGTATCTAGGGTTGAAAAAATCTCACCTATAATTTTCCAATGGGGACAAAAGCTCACCCTTCATTATCCAGGGATGACAAAATCATACCCTTCATTGTCCAGGGTTGACAAAAACTCACACTTCATTATCCAGGGTAGATAAAAGCTCACCCTTCATGATCAAGGATCAACAAAAACTCACCCCTTCATTATCCAGGGATACTAAATTCATACCCTTCATTATTCAGGGTTGACAAAAACTCGCACTTCATTATCCATGGTCGATAAAAGCTCACCCTTCATTATCCAGGGATGACAAAATCATACCCTCCATTATTCAGGGTTGACAAAAACTTACACTTCATTATCCAGGGCTGACAAAATCTCACCTATCATTTTCCAGGGGGGATAAAGGCTTACCCATCATTTTACATGGGTGGGCAAAAGATCACCCTTCATTATCCAGGGTAGACAAAAGCTCACCTTTCATTAACCATGGTGGACAAAAGCACACCTATCATTTTTCCAAGGTTGTCAGCTCCCCCTTCATTATCCAGGGTTGTCAATAGCTCACCCTTCCTAATACAGGGTTGACAATAGCTCACCTTTCATTATCCAGGATTGACAAAAGCTCGCCCTTCACTATTCTGGGTTGAAAAAAGCTCACCCTTCATAATCCAGTGTTGACAAAGGCTAGCCATTCATTACACAGGATTGACAAAAGCTCACCATTCATTATACAGGATTGACAAAAGCTCACCTTTCATTACCTAGGATTGACTAAAGCTCACCCTTCATTATCCTGGGTTGTCAAAAGCTCACCCCTCATTATCCAGGATTGCCAAAAGCTTACCCTTCATTATCCAGGGTCGACAAAAGCTCACCTTTCATTACCTAGGGTTGACAAAAGATCGCCCTTCGTTACCCAGAGTTGACAAAAGCTCACCTTTCATTACCCAGGATTGACTTAAGCTCACCTTTCATTATCCTGGGTTATCAAAAGCTCACCCTTCATTATCCTTGGTTGTCAAAAGCTCACCCCTCATTGTCCAGGATTGCCAAAGGTTTACCCTTCATTATCCAGGGTTGACAAAAGCTTCCCCTTCATTACCCAAGATGGACAAAAGCTTACCCTTCATTATCCTGGGTTGACAAAAGCTGACCCTTCATTATTAGGGTTGACAAAAGCTCACCCTTCATTACCCGGGATGGACAAAAGCTTACCCTTCATTATCCAGGGTTGACAAAAGCTTACCCTTCATTATCCAGGGTCGACAAAAGCTCACCCTTCATTACCCAGGGTTGACAAAACTTCACCCTTCATTACCCGGGATGGACAAAAGCTTACCCTTCATTATCCAGGGTTGACAAATGCTCACCTTTCATTATCCAGGGTTGACAAAAGATCACCTCTCATTATCCTGAGTTGACAAAAGCTTACTCTTCATTGTTTCTTGCATTGACAAAAGCTCACCCATCATTCTTTCCTGGGTTGACAAAAGCTCACCCATAATTTTTCAAGAGGGACAAATGCCCTACCTTCAATTTGTCAGTGACATTACACCTCAAACTACACTTTCAAGTGTTATTCCTGGTTAAGCATCAACTGTCTCCACTAAAAATGAAAGGCGAGCCGATGTCTCAGTGACCTTGCACAAACCATGGATTAAAAGGTACAAACAGTAGAAAGGAAACACCTTACAAGATTTAAGCTTTTGCTTTCATGCAATTTCTTTTACCTAGAGAGAAGACGGTCCTTCAGCATCTTTGTTGAGATGACTATAAAAAAGATAAACCAAATTTTACCCCAGCATTACCCTACCCTGAGTGTTGGTAGGTTTTAAACTGGCTTCTTATATGATTTATATGACAATCCTCACTAGGGTAAACTCGGTTATACAGAATGGAAGTTAAGTGTTAAGAAATTTTCATAAAAGAAGGTTTCATTTGGCAAACACATGATTTGGGTAGCATTCCTTTTTGATTGTAACAAATGGTGCTAGCATGCTTTC
Organism: Sinonovacula constricta; assembly: GCA_007844125.1. Classification (NCBI taxonomy): domain Eukaryota; kingdom Metazoa; phylum Mollusca; class Bivalvia; order Cardiida; family Solecurtidae; genus Sinonovacula; species Sinonovacula constricta. Next base: position 53,078,624 of record CM017558.1, read on the forward strand.
ATAAAAAAGACCTTGATTTTTTTATTAAATGTACTGGCAGAACTTCATAATGACTTATATTAGCAACATAAAGATGCATCTGATGTTTTGTTTTTTGTTACATCGCACTGACACAATTACAGTCCAATGAACCACCCCAGAAATATGTCTGGACAGAACCACAGGCGAACAACGGTTCAGCTAGAAGACCTCCCCACATTGAAGTTCTTGCCCGTGTCCTCAGAACCCACATGATGATGGGCTAAAAAGTTAAAAGAAGGTAACTCAAGCCATTCGGCCTTTTATGTCCTAGATGTATCTGTAATCAGACAGTGAGAGTTATGTAACTGTTGAATTTACACCTTCTCATATTAGTGATGCAACACACACAAAAAAAAAAGTGGAAGGAGCAATGCTAAGAAGAACTCTTACCTTCTTGTCAACAGAATCAACCATCTTTGCACAAACAAAGGTCACAGGAATGTCAAAGTAGGTTTCCCAGAATAGGAAATTTTTCTTTGCTGAAACATAAATGGTGGAGCTACAGATAATAAGGGTTAAGGGGATTTGATGCAGCAATAATTCTCAATAAAAACCTACCTTGTTTTGTACACAATAAATCTGTTGAGTTGAGCTGATTCTAATAAGAAAATGTATAAAGGGTTTGAGGGAGCAGAATGGGATTTTAAAGCAGCATAACACATCTATTAAAATGCACTCTGAACATTTATAAAATATATTTTATCACAAGTATAAGTCATAGCATTATAATGGGATTGACACCATTTGCTCAAGCCTGATCAATGTGTACTTAGCTGGTTAAGAGTTTATTACTTCCCCAAAACATTTTGTTAAGTGAACATTTCCTTGAAGATATTATCCCAAAATTTATTCATCTAATTTTGCTTAACTTAAAGCTTAGCGTCTATTACTAAGAAAAGTTAAGCATTTGAGTCCTAGTAATTTTACTCAACAAGGTGTTTGATGAATTCATTTGATGACCCCACATATAAGGAGTGCTTGCATAATTATACTAATAACATTGCTACTTAGCATTCTTTCTTTACACACAATGTCCTTCTTGCTTAGCAATAATAATCTGTCAGAGGCTTCTAACGGACATCACCACTCCAACCCAAATATTCAACTGCTCTTCATGCTGGATCTTTATAGGTATATATGACAAGGCAGTGGCAGATGAAAAAAAAAGTCTTCTTACAGGATTCAGTACAAGGCAAGCAGTCGCAAATTAAGGTATCCCCTAACGAGTGGAAGTTGACTATTACTCCAGTATATGGATGTGTTCTAACAATTAATATAATACCTCATAATTTCATATGTGTACAAGCTCTGAGAGTTGTCTATAATTCTAAAAGTGCACAAGTTTTTAAGTTTGAGTTGACAATAATGAATAACATGCACATGTTCTGACAGTTGACTGTACAGTCAAACCTGACCATGCGACCACCCCTTACTGGCGACCACCTGCTCTATGCGACCACTTCAAAGCCACCCAATCATATTTGTTCTGTAATTGTAGTGTAATAAGTGCCCACCTTTGTTCTGCCTCCTGCGACAGCACATAAACATGTCGAACATGCTTTAATAATCCCCTAATAGGCGATCGCGTTAATCCATACGCACATTAGTTACGACCACACAATAAGCAATTAATTGAAATGTTTGCCCTTCTTTGCTAATCACTGCAATCTGCCATGTCAAACTGGGAAATTAAGTAATGTCACTGGGTCGATGTACACATCAAGCCCCCGCTCGATTCACACCTAATTGAGTGTACCCTATTACCGCTCGTATTGACACTTACAGATCATGTTCTGACTTCGGTTTCTTTAAAAGTAAATCAAAGTTATGTTTGTATTAATCATGATAAATTGATTTGCCAAAAACTTAAAACAGACAATTTTAAAGCGCAAACTGCAATTGGATACAATATAATGGAATATCTGGAACAGGTGTTCTTCATTGCATTACTCATCAACATGTCTAAACGAACGTGCCTTACACTAGAAGATCATGTCCAAGTTGTCAAACTTTTCGACAGTGGGAAAAGTTGTTGTGCTGTTGCATCTGAGCTTGAAATAATGGACAAATATGAACATGGAAATTAGGAAGTGAAACGGGTTAAACATTCAACTCAAAATGACTTGTTGACCGACTTAACGTCGGTTTTTGGATGTGACAGGACATCATTTATTTGCTGAATTTTTTTTTTTTAGACATTACTTGACCTTTACAAGCCTAACTGTTCTGTTTCACTAATAAAATATATTGATGTTATTGCTTTCTCTACTTTTTGCTTATACAACACAATTTGTAAATTTCAAGTGTGGTTCTCACAAAAAGTAACCATACTGCATTAAGAGACCACCTGTCTTAAGAGAACTCTTTTGCCCTGTCCCAAGGGTTGTCTTTTAATACAGGTTTTACTGTATATTAGCATGTCCTATATGTTAGTTGTTTATAACTATACAGGTACATGTGTTCTAACACAGCATTTACAATAACTACATGCATGTGCTGGTTCTAACAATGAGATGACTATTGATACATTTGTGCTTATGTCTTTACACAAAAGTGACAATAACTACATAGGTGCACATGTTCTAACATTGGGTTGACTATCACTACATACGAGAGCGTGTTTTAACAGCATCTCGGGCATCCTGAAAATGGTCCCAGATCCGATCTTTGCCATAAATTTGGTCTATCTCCACCTCTGACAGCATCTTCGTCCCATGGCTTGCTCTGAAATAATAACACAGTTGATCATTATGCTTTCTATAAAACTGAAAACATTACATTTTTATAAGAGTGATGTTTTTTACATTTCTGTTGCTTGTTAGAAGTGAAATAATGTTAAGTTAACTATATGGAAGTGACCTTCATTGTCTTTATGATAGCTTTTAAAATGAACGGTCACCTCAAGGCATGGGTAACCACTTACGACCAACTTCCAACCGCCCCCCCCCCCCACAAGATTTTTTTAATACTGGCAACGTCAAAAGTGAACAAACACAACTTTTTATTTAGTTTAATCTGATAGCATATTAAACTAACACAACAAATATCACTTTTCTGCCTTACAACAACAACGTCAAGAACTCCATAAAGTAAATCGATTGTTGTATTATAAAAGTGGAATATGTTTCTTTAGCTATCCTTAACATGTTTCCTGTCAGTAAAGACTCTTACACATATGAAATTGTTTGGTTTGGAAAATTGTTATGTAAACCGCACAGTAGGGTTATAAAACTGCCATGATAAAGTACAATGTACAGGGATCAGCTGTTATTCCTAACCAATGAAAGTGGTATGCGTGTTATATGGCAACCCTCACCCCCCTAACCTCCTAGTGATTACATCATGTCCAAGTCATAACAGTAACCATGGCTACCTCAATAAAGCATGTGTTGTAGTTTCTGATTATCAGTGTAAAAGATTTGTCAACTACAAAAACATTTCTGCACAAAATGTTTTATAAGCAATACAACATTTCTACTTGATATGGAAAGTACATATAGGAATTACTTACATAATATAAACTTGAATTACTTATATAAAACATACAATCAGAAATTAGTTTTGTTCAGTTGTTGGGCATTTTTCCATTGAACTGGAAAACGTATTTAAGGTTTTACTGATTTTAATACTTTTGTTGTAATGTTTTTCCTGACAAAATAAACATAAAAGATGACTTCCATGTGTATACAGTCATTAAGGCGATAGCTGTGCTGCTGAAGTTTACTTGACATTTGTGCATCTGCCAGTGTATACTGTGGGATCCACATTCACTGTAAATTGGTGTATTGTGGGGATTTAATGATCCAGTTATTCTAAAATTGTTTCCTAACAACTGCATGTACAATGCAAAGTTTAACAAGACATTTTAAAAGACAAAACAGAAAACAGTGCAAATAAAGACCAGTACAACTTAGAGTAAAATGAAAAACAATAACAGTTATGCTATGTAAAGGACAGTTTAGACAACAGGAATATATCCTGCCTATTAACTGTAAGGCAGACTATAAATAGATGAGGATGACATCAGCTTACCTCAGAATCTTTCCTTTGTGAGATATTTTTATAATATTTCCCTTGGCTGTGTCAATGAATAAGCCTTTAGTGCTGAAACAAAAAGAATCATAAAAAAACCTGCTATAATATGCTTGAATCTTGATACTTAATCGCTTATTAATTTTGTTTATATTCTTGTTTATTTTGGATAAGAGAAGAAATGACATCAATAGCCAATTTACCCTTGTTTAGTGATGGTATCATACTGGTATTTCTTAGTATTGTACTTAAGAATACTAATTAGGGATTCTGATTGGGATTTTCCAACATTTTTGCCGATACTGTGCAGAGTCATTTCTACCATTATAGCACAAGGACACTTATGAGGTACCCAGAGACTGACCCCGCCCGTTCATTATACTGGCACCGACGAGTCAGGCATAATGCTGTCCCTTTAGTCCCAAGCTACTATCAACTTTATAAAGTCTTTGGTTTGACCCAGTTGGGATTTGAACCCACGACCTCCTAATCTGCAAGCTGACATTCTACCACTTAAGCTATTGTGGCCAGTGAATACTAATTGACATTGTTCAAACCCCATCAACAAATATTCTGGCATGTGGTTCTATGCTAGCCTTAACAAACAAGATTCATGAGCATGGCAGTTAAATGACTACAGGTCTGCTAGAAATGTTATCTGGCTGTTCCAGGACAGAATGGTACAATGATTCCTGTGTTCCCTGACCCTATTGAAGTACCAACTTCAATCATGAAAGAACTTGGGAGGACTGCAAACAAACTCTCGTAAGGCTGGTCTGGTTTACCTTCAAATTTTATATTATTGGGTTTATTAACGTATTCAGAAAAACCTCAGTTTCCAATTTCATCAACCATTGATAAGTTTCAAGTGGCTATGGCACAAAAGCAGAAGAAAAAGGCCAGTGTCCAGAACAGTGGAAACAGCAAAGGATGTGCTAGTGCAGTTGGTACAACAGGTACAACAATTATTAGAAGACAAGGCTTTGGAACCCATACAGTCATGGGCAACAGTCAACAAGAAACCAAGGCAATTTTAAGTATGGATGGAAGAACAAGAAACATGAGCAGCTAACTACCAACAACTCAAAGAGATTTAACATTGTAGACAGTTATCCAGCAAAAACTTTCCTGAGCAGAAATATTGAACTCACAATTGTAACACTTGAGTTTAGTGTTGTATAGCAACTATGATGTTTGCCATCTAATGTGAACCTGTATAGATAAAAGCTGACTGCCCTTTGTGAAAAACATGGCTTGAAGCACTTCCTATCATCATGCCAAGTTGCCCTTACACAAGGTCTTTACAGATGGCAATATGAAATGGTGCTTAGCTAGTTGGCTGACACATTAGAGAGAGTACATAGGAAAACAAGTCGGAATATAGCGAGCGAGAAGCCCATTGTCTTTGTGAGAGGAAAAAAGGAACAGCAGCTCAGCAGGCACACAATATCATACATCAGGCCCAGTCACGGAGCTTGAGGGAGGACAAAGATTGAAAACTTGTCTTTATGAAGTACCCCACACCAACCTCAGTACAAATGTTGTGATATGGTAAAAACATCCAAGAAATTGATAGCAATTGAGCTGACACTTTCCCTGGGAGAGAAAGGTGTGCCACATGAAAGAAATTTAGATAATTTAGAGACAAATACTGGAATAGCATACAGTAAATAACCTCAATAACCTAAAGACATAATTACAAAGAGACATGATACAAGAAATGAATACTGCACACATTTTTGACAATCAAATCTAAAAAAACAATACAAACTTACTGATTAAGCAGGGTGGATTGTGTGTCTGTCATGTCGTTACGGTAAAGTGACAATTTTTGTCAAAAACCACAGTTGGAAATGATTTTCATTCATGATGTCATTTTTGAAGGAAAACAATTTTACAGTCATTTTTCAAGGAAAACAATTTTTCAGTCATTTTTCAAGGAAAAAATGTTTTTAATTTTATTATTGACAAGTACAAGTATTATCTTAATATATGTGTCTACTGACAATGTTTACTGCAATAGATTTTGAAATTAAGTGGATAGGAGAATAATAGAGAAGAAATTGGAAGGAAAAGAACTAATTGAAAATCTTTAGAAGGAAATCAACAAGACATCTCTGGGTAGTCTAAATCGGTTGTAACAGAAATTTAGAACTCATATTCAAACACAAGTGCAAGCCCGACACATGACCAATTACATGCTAAACCAACAAGGTCCTACACAACTACAGTAAGTTCATATGAAATTGGAAATCCTCACCTTGCCCTACCACTAGTGTTTCTAAAAAAATAATAATAAGAAATTACATTTATTTTAACTAAAAAGGAAATGGCTAGGTACATAAATGACAACTTCTTATTTCTAAAGAACTACCACATGATAAGACCGATCAGTAGGTTCACTGTAAAAAATTACAGTTAACGGATTGATGGGCTTGAGTGAATGTCAACCCCTGGACTTGTTTGTTAGTTTTATAACATTTTATAATATTCAGTATATTGCTTAACCCTTAGCTTGATACGTTTTGTTAAAAATCCTTGCTAACTTCTCAGGGCTTTTGCTTTAATATGATATATGTCAGGGTTGATATACTCATAATAGAAACTGAGGAGCAAATAGTGTAGAACCTAGTAGGGAGCGGGCTGATCTGGATCTATACAATTTGCCTAAGCCTTATAAATATACATACAGCATGTTAAGAGCTAACCATTTCATTTAAAAGGACTTCTAAAGGCAGTCTTAATGAATGGGCTTCATTTGTGTTATAAAGTGCATTTTAAAGTTTTTTGAAGATGGAGATGCTATGAATGAGAGATATCTTAGAATAAAAGAAATGTTAATTAGGGGCAATAATTTTGTATTAGAAATGTCAAATTTTGTTGCCACAAAAATATAGGCATAATAGTAAAACTATAGGAAATATAGGAGGGTTAAACATAATGGAAGTATTTCCACATATTATAAATGAATACATAAATGACTGTAACTAGGGCTACTCTCAGGGATGTACAGATACCGAACCAATAAGGTATACGACTTTTGTAGTAGAGAACATTCAGTATTTGAACCCAATCATAGGTTCCAACCCATGTTCCTTTTTTTTTAACTTTCTGATGAAAAATATGTTTTTTTATGAATGATAATATAAAATTAAATACCATTAGATATAAGTAGCAAATAAATAAAAAAAATACTTTTCACCAACAATAACTGATTGTTCTCCAATACTTACATGAAGTCTTTGTACTCATGGACATCACATCGTAAATCTTCATTGAAGCCAGCTTTCTCAATCAGATAGCTCACAAAAGCATTGTAAGTTAACTGAAATAAGAACATTTATTATAACATAACTTAACCTGCATTTATGAAGTAATGTATCAAAGTGTCTGTCTCATACATTTCTGTATGCTGAAAAGGGGTATAAAGAAAACAACTAAAAAAAACCCACTTCTTTTAAAAATGTTTTAACAAAATTATGCGATGTCATTTATGTAATGACAATATTTTACCTCATATAAATCATGGACTCAATAAAAATTACTTGTGATAATCATTAAATGACAAAGGAATATTTTTGGTAAGAATGCTGAAGCAAGAATTAGCCTGATGATGTGCATTTGTTTCAGTTGCAGTTTGTCTGGTGTATAATCATTTTTACGCAATAAAAACCGAGAGCTAACAGAGACAATGGATGAAGATCCGAACATCTTTGGCTTTCTAATTTCATTTTTAATAGACACTTATGACATGCACATTTATATAAACAACCTCTATTAGATAAACAACTTTTAGACTCATGATTATCGCACTAATGCTAGCACCTAATTGACTAAGATCATGACATCATGTCACCCGGTGTCCTAGATTGTACATTGAATAACACGCTGGAGGGCATTATTTTGCCAATTAGCAGGTACAAATCACAAAATGGGTGACTTCTTGTTCCGGTCAGGATGGTCGCAAGTGAGGTAAGTGTTTACATTAGAAATACACAATAAGTTCAAGTACTGGGGCGTGCCTAGGCAACCTTTGAGTATACGCACTATTCCTGGGGTGGGGTGGGGGTGAGGGTGGGGGTTCAAGGGCAATCCCCCGCCCCCGGATTTTTCTCCTTAGAACACCGTAGATGCTTTCTGGGAGAAACTCTGTCACAGTACAACGAGCAGGAAGGGACAGAAATATGTCAGGTAGGATTGCAGAAGTATTTGTAGAATTTGGAAAAGGGTTAAAGAACTCTAATTTAAAAATGAAACACAGGTTATGTACGATTTTTATTTGCTTTTTGACGTTTTTATTTTTTCAATTTTTGGAAGCAACCGTACGCACGTGCGTAAGTGCGTAAGCCCAGGCACGCCCCTGACTGGATGTTATTCTGTTTTAGTGGCGTGCCTGTTATTGTGGTCAGGTTTCTCATTGAATAGAAAAGATACATAGTTTGTACTTATGAAAATTTGCATTAATAGAGATGTGGTCGCTCTAGTGGCAAGGTTGTTAGGTGTCATTTTACTGTATTTAATTGCAGGACAAGTTGATGACAGAAGCTTCAATTCCCAGGGAACAAGTTTACATAAAAATGTGAAAGTTCAATTGACAGCCTTTGCTTATCTACAGTCTGTGAAATTATTATAAAAAAATACATGCCATTCAGGCCAGTAAAATTATAAATTTAACAGGCCGAAACACATTTTACATGCCAGAACATTCCACTTAAAATAACTACAAATGTGCCACCTTTTACAAACATATTCTCTACAATAAACATGGTTTTGAACCACATCTTCACTAATTTCCAAGTCTTCTTCATCTGTTTCATCCTTGCCAGAGCCACCTTCATCATCACTCCGGACCTTCCTTGGAGAAATGACATCTACCTTTTCTGAGACAGACTAGAGTGTGCAACTTTTGTTTTTCAGCTTAAACATATCATAGCCAGACACAAAGCTGCATTCGCTTTTTTTCTGTGTTATTGCCATTGATTTGCACCTGGTACAATACATTTTACCTGCCGTGTGTTTGAGCCAAATTCGCCCTTCACACCACAAATCAACAACTGATTGTTGACAGTCAGCTTCATATTTTTTTCTTCGCCTCCTTCTTACATCACTCGTAGCTTTCTTTTTTTTTCCTGGTTATGCCCCTGGTGACCACTTAAGTGAGGCCATTTTAGCAGATAGCGGAACATAAAATATCTGAGTAATGGCACACAGCCTTATTCTATCACCTTGGCAATTTCCATTACCCGTACATGCTTACTCCGACAAATTGCGATTGGCACCTGGCCAAATGATGTATTATAAAACTAATAACGTCCTAAAATGGCACAAACACACTGTCTTTTACAGCTAGATATTTTTGGAAGTTCCACTTTCTAAAAATAGTTATATGGAAAACCAAGCTTAGAAATTGGTCTACAGTTGGGCGACAAAAATTGGAAAACTTACTTGCCTGATCTCAGTATCTGTTGCCTCAGGCATTGAGTGTGTGCTAATTTCAAAGACTGTATCTTTGTTATTCTTGATAGACTGCCAAAATATTTAATTACTAGTTTAAAAACTCACAAGGTAATCATGTTCAAAATGGGAAAGCTCCATGTGAATCTGTATGATTAGATACTTTATTAACATCCGTGTGATGGCAAGCTTAGAAATACAAACACCAAAGGTTTCCAAATTCATAGAAATCTGTGTGCATTTTTGAAGTCACTTCTCGAAAGTCAGACCTACTGCCAGTTGGCAATGAAATTGAAAGTGAAAGTAGAATTATCCTTATTTTAGCATGTTTCAATAATGGCAATTGAAGTTACATGTTACTTGCTTGGTCTATTTAAGATAACCCTCTGGTATTTACACTGCAGCTCTGGTAAAAGCAGGTATATGGAGCAACTTCAGATGTTGATTTAGATGTTGGTATCTGACAAATGTCTAATATATGTAATAATATCTGACTTTTGTTGAGGTATTTGTGCATAATTTCTGAAAACATCATACTTTAGTCTAATCTTTGATGATTTTCAACAGTATCTCAATTTTTGGACAGTACAACTGGTTAATCAACACTTAAAAAGTTCATTATTTTCAAAACTATAAATAAGAACTGATGGGATTCTGTAAAAAAACAGACATCAATGTCACAGCAGATGACGTGGATCAGCTAAAACAAAAGTGATCACATGGTTTTCTTAGTTTAAAAATAGCTAACTTTGCAGCGTGGCTCATAAATGATAAAGGAAATACATGTTTGTAAAGATGATTATGGGGTTATGAATATGGTACACTTTTCTGACTGGTGTTTGACATCAATAAACAGCATTTTATCATTGAGATCTGTTCAGGTAACAACAGCTTATCAAGATGTTTAATGAAAATACGTTTGGTCCGAACTGTGGGATACCACATTTAAAGTATTTTCTCACAAATTATGTAATGTCTAGACATCCCTGGGAGGCCTATACAATTATACCTGTATCTGCTCAACTAAGTTGAATTTCGCAAGAGTGTGATCCAAGTCGAAACCATAAGCATCATAGTCAGTAAGACGAAAAAAACTTTTTTCACACGTCATTGAAAATAAGTTCAGGATAGATCTATTGGAAATTAACAAATTTACCAATAGATGGAACTTAAAACGTTAGAGTAACAAAATCAAGCTGGCAAGCAACAATCAATACATCAAGGTAGCCAAAATGGTAAGAGCAGCCGACATTAATACACATTTGGTTAAGTAAACCTAAGGCCGGATAAGAAACTTGGGTTTGACAAATGTTGTAGTAAGGTAAAAACGAAAGTACCATCTCATGCAAAATGTGTTGATGAAACGGACACTTTCTTCATGTTACTGGCGCCGCTCGTGTGGAATGCATAATTTGTTTTGCATTTTTATGGGAACTATCAGCAATAGGGATCCCTCGGCGATTTCTTCGGAAATAGACGTTATTTTCCGAAAGTTACCATTCTATACATAGCGTGTGACGTCACTACGTTAAAGTCATCTCTGTACTACGACTCGTAACTCACCCAAAATTTGAGATTTGTGCCTACATAAAAAATAGTTCCGCGTAGGAAATACGTTCGATTATAATATTCATTGAGATAAATGACTAAACAACCATATTCTAAGGCCTTATTCTATGTCCAGAGACTTTTTAAAGTCTTGATATTTATAGATAAATGGAAAAAATACCATGAGCAAGTTTTGCTACTTTCGCTTTTGTTAAACAGTAATATATCCATTCTATACATAGCGTGTGACGTCATTACGTTAAGACTGGACCGTTTACAAAATTTAGTTAAAATGTTTGCATGAAACATATTTTAACTATTAGAATGTATAAAAAAATGCCAAAATAATCTGTTGTATACCTCTTCGTACTTGTTTTGTTCATTTTAGCAATCACTTCCGTATTCATAACAACCATGTTGAAGAACTACTTTACCCACAATACACCGAGTGCATTCACACAGGTCATTTTGACCGTGTGTTGACGCAACGGAAAGTTACGGAAATGGCCGAGTTGTTACGGTTGGACTATCAGGCGACAACAGCAAATCGCAGCTCTTCTGTGAGACCCCTTCCCTACAATCTGATCACCTCGGCCTTTATGCTATGCAAGAGACCTCTGACATAATAAGGCGCCATCTTGGATCTACTTTGTGTGTCTTAGTTTTAATACTGGGTATTTAATGTTGACTTTTCAATTTTCCGTAAATCATATAGATTGTATTGATAAAAAAAATCGTTGTTATTGCAAGATATACTCAACTAAATGATATATATATAATTTGTTACTTTCTCGCGAACGGACACTGTTTCATAACTCAGGCGACGCACTTTGGTGTATTCTAGAGCTATGTACGAGGTGTATTTTACGAACCATACGGAAATACCCGAAGTTTTACGATTGCCCTTCCCTAGTCTGGTTCCCAGCTTCTATTGTAAACATTATAGAAGTCTGGCATAGACGAAACAATGGCCGACGCGATGATAGTTGTAAGTTAACCAAATATTTTCAAAAAGTGGTTCATCGGGATATTGTTCAATTTTCAATCGAAAAGTAGAACTATATATAAAATTCTTAAAGATAAGGTTTCTTTTGGTGAAGCATTTCCGTATTTTATTTTATTTTTAATTTCAATAAGTTGAGTACTTTTCGGACAAATACGAAGATTGTGATATTTCGGATATGTGATTATAAGTTTGATTAACCAGTATTTTGGCTTTGAATCTGAACCAGAGAAAACATTCTTAATTTGCTGTGATTTGTGCAATGGTGAACTTGGAATAGAATATGACTTTAGTAATCTATCAACTTAGCCTAAATCAGGTGCATTTTATCTATGGTCAAAATGGTGGCCAAAATCATCATCAAAGTGTCATTAGGCTGCCAGTTTAAGTAGATTTTCAAGCATTGTTGAAACACAAAGTTGTGCAACTTACTCAAATTTGTATTTTTATTTTGAACTGTTAAGATGCATATGTAAATTGTATTTCAATTTTTTATTGCTAAGTTACATACGCCATTTTCACTATATTCGTCCATAAGTTGTATCACATTTGCCCCAAAATTAAGTATTCTATATCATGAAAAGAACACTTTTGTTGGATAGACAAATATCTGTCACACAATGTTCAAAAGTGTTTTTCTTGAACGATTTGTTATTAGAAAAATATTGACTGGTTTGTGAACCCATGTACACCTGTTGCGGACACTACAAGCATCAATTGTTACATGCCAAAATATTCTTATTAGAATCCATTTGATGGGAAACAATATGTTATTAGGCAAAAGCAATTCTAAGCACAAATGTAAAAATAAATAATATCTTGGTAAAAAGAATTATTAACTTATTTTAAGCGAATCAAATCTTTTCTTAAAAAACACTTATTTTTTGTATCAGCTTCAATACATCATACTCTTTTAAATCAAGACCTTGGTAAGAATGTACCCAGTAAGACGACACTTCAAAGACTGTTGGTAAAAGAAAATAATGGTTGAATTTACTGCTTTGAGACAATAAGTGGCAAGATGTGTTGTTTTACATTGTGTTATTTTGTTGCGGACACTACATATATTATCTTAAATGTAAATGTTACAATATAATCAAAGATATTGTGCTTATACAGTTATTGTGGGATGCTTGTTATGTCATTTTATTAACTTACTTGAATATTTTATCATTTACCATGTGTATGAAAGAGCACTATTTCAAAATTAGGGCATTCTAAGAATTGCACAATATGTACTGTTATTCTTACTGTTTGATCCACCTAGACACATGCTCCTCCTTTTTGTGTTGATAGAATAATTTTAATAGAATCTTTACAATGCCAAAATGCAAACACTTAAGAGTAGAACATACAAACTAACAAATAAGTGAACATAAAAAGTAAGGAGTCTTAAATGTTGTAGAAACTTTAGATTTGTTGTCTTAAATCAAAATAGTTTTCCTAAAGTACTGAAAATAAAATTGTGTGTTTTAATGTTGTTAATTTATATAAAACACTTAAAAATTGATAGCTAATAATAACAATGCATATGCAAATGCTAAGTCAAATTAAGTGTTTTGCACTCATTTGTTTGGACTTCATGCTTCCTGAGGACTTTTCTTACAGAAACATTACCAGTATTTCATTTTATAATAGCATTTCTTGTTAATTTTTGTCACTGTCAAAGGAAAACATAGAATGCACATAGCGCCAAATTGCCTGTTGGTTACCCCCAAATTTCAATGAAATATGCACTTCCTGTACAAGAGGATCTGTCCATTAATGTGCATAGTGGCTCAAGACTTTTGCTTTCTTTTAATTCTACAGGGTTTCAGCTTCCTTTTGACGCCAAAAGAGTAAGATTATCTTCAAAACAGGAAATTAAATGCCAAAACATAGCAACAGACTGTTACTAAAGAGAAAAAAGTCCAATGTCACGCATTCTAACAGGTAGGTATTCAGTGTTACCAGCCCTTTAGTGATAGAATTAGCAGACAATCTAGTTCCTATCAGAGTTACGGTTCGTCACTCTCAAATATTTGTGTAATGAATCGACAGGTCAAGCAAATACTTAGTTCCCTGAATAACCATCTTGTTCACGCTCACTGCGACGCCTTTGATGTCTCACATTCGTATTCTTTCTTGTGATGTATGTATACCCTTCGTCAGGTTATGAATGGCAGGCTCCTTGAGCCATTAAAGTAACTGGATTTACCCACGGTTCCATATGGCCAGCCCAAGCTTAGACAGTTTTAAGGGAGGCGGTGGATATTTTTTTTAACAACAACAAACAAATCAACGCTTTAATCACAGATATTTAAATGTTAGAGAACTTATTGGGAAAAGTATATATAGTGTACATAAATTTGGGCATTTGCAGCACATTTATTGCGCTGAAATTGATGATTTTCTCATAATGACAATAATAAAAAGCCATTTCTTTTGAGTTTGTTTTTTTCAATACATCGTTTATGAAATAATATAATTTTAAAAAATCCTTACGTATCATTAAAATGTGGAGTCATCATCTTATGTTTACTGACAATTTCATGTGTAAGCTCAAAAGTAATGTAAAAAGAATAAAAATTGGTAGATTATATGTTGAAAATGTTAATTCTTTATTCGATTTGTTTCCATCCTTACTACTTATGGCATTTTGCTGAACACTGTCAATAATTGAAATGTGATTTTGTTTTTAATATAGAATGGCAGTAAATACATAACAGCATCTGTTTTCTATTTGATTGTATGTATACAAATCGACATAACAATTGCGTGACAAGGGATACGGACAAAAGCCCCTGAGGACAGAAGCCCTGGGTCTGCACCAACAAGTCAAGTATGAATACAACTGGACGCTAAGTGGAGGAAAACATTCCTTTGTAGCATGGTGATGGTATATTTGAGATGTGGTGTGACGCAGTTTCCTAGTATACCAGGTAAGAAAAAAAAAATACAATTCAATCGATGAAATCACGAGAAGATCAATACCTCAGTTTAATTGCACCCTTCTTTCCGATGTTATCTGACGTCACCACTAGCTGAACTGCGTCCCAGGCTTTAGTGCGTCGGGGGAAATTCACAAGATTAGTACAGTTTTGCAAAACTTAAATACTACTTATATATTAACTTATATGCATTATATATACTGCTGTAGTAGTGTCGATCACAAATAACGGCTAAAAAGCATAAAATATCTTTGAAATTATCGCCTTCAGGCTAGCCGGCAAGGTGAAAACTTAAAAAAAAATATTTAAAAATTATTTCTTTTGTCAAAAAAAAAAAATCCTTTGTTTTAGTAAAATATGCATAAAACATACATATAACACGTTCCGGTGCTTGTATTGGCCTCAAACCCATTTTTGGAGACGTTGAAAAAGTTTTTACAATCCTGGCTGCGTTACAAAAGTGGTTCGCACTGCGTAAAAGAAAAGAATGACACTGTCTAGTGAGATACTGGCTTTTAAACTGCGTAGGAAGGCTAATATTTCAAAGGAGGAGAAGTTGTTAGTACTGATTGGCATGAACTATGGCAATAGGAAGACACTTTCATAGTTGGTCACGTCTATGATCCTCCGTAGTTCTTTTACATGAGGGCCGTGATAGTTTTTAATGCCCTCTGTAATAGGGCTATTGGGTGAATGCCTTCTGCTGATATTATGTGGCCAAAGTATTCAATGTTGTTCTTTCCAAACTCACACTTTTCTTGATTACACGTTAGCCTTGATTCCTTGATTATGCTTAAACAGTATTTAATCATTTCTACTGCTCTTTCTCTTTCCGACCATACACCAGGATTATCATCAGATCATGACCCATCATGACCCATCATGACCCATACTTCGTTTAACCCTTCTCTATAAGTTTTCGTTTTAATATTTCCGAATTGATGTTATGCCAAATGGGACTTGAATAAAGAAGTTCCAGCGAAAAGAATTATTAACGTATTCGATTTACAGCTTTTTCGGTCTAATGGTATTTGGTGGAATCCACTTGAAGCTTCAAGAATACTTATGCACCTTTCATCACTTGGGCATCACTTGTGCAATGTCTTCTGACTTTGGTAACATATAATGTACAGCTGAATAATTTAGCTTCTTTAAATCTACACTAATTTTATTACATGTACGGGGAATGAATAAGAACATCCGTTATACTACTCCACTACTCTTACGTTTGGCGGTATCTAAGTATCTGGAAACTTGAATTCTCTTTGCATTGATGACGTCATTTTAAAAGGAAAGCCGAAAGCTACATAATACTACTCGTACTCGTACTACGAGCTTTATCATTGGACTGAAATCTTCATCTGATTATGAAGCGACCAATGAAATAGCATTACCAGAAACGGCGAAAAGTTGACTAAATGTCCCACGGGCGATGAATGGAGAGTGACGGAATGGATTGGTCGTGGGTGTCCGACGATGTTCATTGTCTAGTTTTCTTGCCTTCTTGAACCAGTCATATCCTTCTCGAAAGTTGGGCCGTTCCGCTGGATTACTTAAACTTATTTTTTCGGGAGGATTGAGGCGAAATGGCGTTTAAAACGTTTTCGAATTAAAACTTCTCATCCTGATGTTAATCAACATATAACATGCATGCGTTGACCAAAACAATAACTATTATATAGCCTTGATTTATGACAGTGTTATTTCATTATTAAAAATAAGTGTTGACCCCGGGTGATGGCAGGCATAAATTGTGCAAGAATGTGCCACACCAGGAACAGAAATAGGAAGATTTCTCAAGCTTTACTCATCCTTTTCATCTGTATATTTTTCTTCGTGTTTGACTACAAAATACGACTGATTTATTTTATATTATAAGTAAACGTTATATTTAAGTGTCGCCAACACTTTTGTAAATGTCCCTTATGTTAATCCTTTCTGTCAGTATGCCGAAGAAAAATAGTTATAGGCTATTGACCCAAATAAGTTAGAGCTAATAGTTTTTGTTTTGTTTTTATTTCAAAAGCTATTAAAATTGGTTATCAAATGCATGTGAAAATGGTGTGTCACATACTATTTATCATGGTGATGTCTGCATTCGGAATAAACAATACCGAAATTCTTTCTCTTTTTTTAAATCCGTTGTTTTTACTGATTTATTAAGCAACCGATGCCCAACACGGAGCACAATCTTACTGGATTTTAAAGGTAGACGATCTCTTCAGTTAGGCACTATTCGCCGTGTCACTCCGGTTTTATAGATGAAAAGATATGCATCGATGTTTGCTGTTTTATTATTTTGGCTTACTTAGACGGGTCATTAACAGTAAAAAGCAAAAAAGTAGTGTGTCATTTCCGAGTTGTATTCCGATGTTTTGACAGTCACTTAACAGCCACAGTCTGTACAAATGTCACAGAAGCTAGAGTCTGTCAGCAGCTTGGACTGAAAAAAGGTGTGACCTCGCAGATCTGTAAGGAAATTATAGCTCATTTTCATTATTTAACAAAACGACTTAAATCCCTCAGAATCGCATAAGATGTTTGACGTTTACCTTAAACAGCGGATATACTAAGTCGTTTTTCAAACGTTAAACTGCAAGGGTTTTTCAAACTTCATTGTATACATTCATACTGTTCCCTTACCAATCACAACATCAAGTGCACACAATGAGACGACCGATGTTTGATATTATTCAAACAACGTCATGTAAATATTTTAAAGTCATTTTCCGTTTGAACAAAAATATAATCCACCTTAAAACCCAAGTGGTTGCCTGCCAACCGGAATCAACCGATAAACTATAGAAACCTGGATAAAGATAAAGGTTCAAAACATCGTTCATTACTTACAAGGACGGTAGTAGTTGTATACCACGACTGGAGCAGGTTTGGTTTTGGCCACAAGCTCGGATCGGATCAAAACTATGTTAAGAATCTCCGTCAAATAGAACTGTAATGCAATCAAGGATAGCGATACACCATTTAAGTACCTGATTATAGTTATTATACTTTGAAGAAGGTCATATATCCGACATTCTTCGACCAAACCATATACATGCACATTAAGGTTCTGTTGTGTTTTTTATCGTTGAGAATTATACCGGCCATAAGTTCTTTCAGTCCAGATTTTACACCTGTTTTAGTAGATAAATAGTGGTTATTAAATATGATTTTATCACTGTATAATCTATCTAGACGCAAGGCGACATTTCGCTTTATATAGACAAACCTTACGAAAACCCTTACTGTAAATGAACGAATTCTGCGACTGAATCGTTATATATCAACAATTTTTATATATATAATAACAATGGTAGTAGATACACCATTTAATTAATGTTACAACTTTATGTGGTATCTGTGTTAAAATGTTAGCTAGTTTCGTTAAAATAATAATATGCAAAAGATCGCCGGAACGAACTTACTTCGTCAAAGTAGAGAACGATCTTTCTGTCCTTTCTCTCCAGTTTTTTGCTAGACTTGGTGATGTCTTGGTACGTTATTTCACTGCCTAGTTCGAACCCTGATGGTAGGCTCACTTCCACCACGGTCATTCCCACACACTCAGTCGAATTCATACTGCAACATGAGCATTGGTATACTACAATGATTTTAAATGCACGAAAAAAGAAAATATAACAAAGTCCAATGATTATTGCATCATATTTTAAAAATTGAAAAGGCACAGGAAAAAGATATTCACATTCCAGTCAAATGTAAAAGTTGCATCGAAACTGTTCAGAGATATTATATAAAAGAGAGAGAACCCAATAGTTATAGCATTGGAACGGGCAGTCGACAAAAGGACCGTCTGGGAGCTTAAACCGGTTTGACAGAGCTCGTACCTCGCATTTTTAGAGGCGTTTCTTAAATGCAAGAAGTGGAAAGAAAAGCAGATCTTTCTGAAAACTTCACATGCAAAGTAAGATGATTTTAGTGATTTGTTTGGTTATGTTAGTGGTCAAGCTAAGAGAGCGTGGCTGAGCTATAATATGAAATAACAGATGGTTACAAACAGCGACATTAGCTCAAAGAACACCAAACATGAATGTTTTAACCCCAATTCGGAATCGATTCATTCTTGAAAGGCGGTGTTAAGGTTCGTGATTCGAACAGCATGAAGAATTGAGAAGGGATCTAAGCATTGTTTTGTTGAAAACACATAACTTCGGGAACCAAGGTAGACGTTTTAAGAACACTTGGTCTTGACTTCCAAGTGATTATAGTACTACATAAACATTCCAAAAAGGTCATAACGAAGTGTAATAAATCACAAGAATGACGGAACCAAGACCGCCCGACCACGGGAACTTTTAAATATAAATATGAAAATGAAGTTTCTGCCGTTTATTTTTCCTCTGTTTAAAAATTCACAATGCAATTATATGTGATTGGTTACTAAGAGCTGACATAAAATATAATATAACCTATGTACTTACGTCAATTCTTCATAAAAAACTACATTCAGTTACTAAGTAACTGCATACATATTTTACTGCCTTTTGTCGATAAGCCGTCTCATAGACCGGCAAAAGTAACCTTACAGCAAAATGAACAATTAACATGCTTAAAAATTACACAAAATTAGATGTGATGTTTTGTATGCGATTCTGCTTTTAAGGATATGTCCATGGGTGTATGTGATGCGTCTAAGTGCTTTTGTCGTTTTGTAGTTAGTGTTGTATGTGCTTCTCTAGATTTCGCTTTCAGCCTCAGCCACCTTGACAAAAAGAGAACGAATGTGTATGTCGCCCGTGTTGATATATAGCCGCTTCATCGACAATGCTCTAGTCAGTCTCCTCTTGGTACACTTTGGTAACTTCTCAGGTTGCGACCCTGTGTTGTATAACTAAGGACCTCAAAGCTGCAGGAGATGCAGTGTGCAGCACCCACTCGACTCTCGATAGTCTAACCACTAAGTGAGCTAATAGGCATGCATATTTACTATTTAGCATAGTTAGCCTTGAAAGGTGGCATGTTTATGAGTGGGACTGCAAACATAAGCCGAAGGATAAGAATCTCGGTATAAACCAGTCTAGCTTGAACCAAGACTGGCTTCCGGAAATTGAATGTACATGCTCATAACCAAACAATCGCAAGTTAAAGAATCAAAAGTAGGGATAGAGTCTTTCCGGTCACACAGAATGGTGGCGAAATAGGACGAACCGCCACACGGTTCACAACCCGATATCATACATAAAGGCCAAACGGAGAATATGACCAAAAGAAATGTGCAGGTACAGGTTCCAATGGAAAAGAAATAAGAATGGGAATGAGTTGTTATGTACCATAGCTAATGATTGGACGCCTCAAGTAGTTTTGATATTGCTGTAAGTCATAGAATACTATAAGTTAATATGCTAACGGGAAAGATGGTTGTAAACGCGGGTTTAGCATATGCCAAGCTGCTAGACCGCGGAAAAATATAAGCCTCATTGTGGAATCCGATGTTACTGTACAGAGACTTCCTAGCAGTGGAAGTGTCATTACAAGTGATCACGCAATCATATCCAATTGACACGAGAAAGTTCTTAAAAGTATGGTTCATGGAACAAACTTCAACAAAGCATTCAGCTGTTGAAGGCACCACGGAGTAAGCCGTAAATCTAGCTGATGTAATAGTTTAGCAGTAGTACATTGAGTAAGTACAGGTACCTGCCAAAATGTTATTGCCTTACTATTTCGGAACAGCATGGACACTGTCAAAAATATCAAAACATTGTTGACACTAACATGCATACATTTAGAGCTAATCGATACTAATCTTACATAAAACCAGGATATTAATAAGTAAATTTAGAAAAAGTAATTCTAAATATTCTCTTTACGGATGATGTTTGCGATTGATATTTGTAAAAAAAGATATCAATATTTGTTATGAAGTTATTACTCATTTTATGGATAGTGATTAGCAGGATGTACTGTATTACTGTATCAGAACCATAATCATTTAAAGAGACAGCCGTTGCAAGGTTTTAAATATCCAGCCTATCGGCAGCAAAAATAAAAATGCTAAATGGAGAAGAAAACATATTACCAAGACTTGGAGTCTCGCACGATTAGACCTCAAAACATTTAAGGAGACGGGAGAAATTTACATAATTTAGAATTCACTGTATAAACGTGAAACGAAGGAATTCAGTTTTAAAAGCAACGAGGGAACCCTGTAGTATATTGAAGTTAAGCAGTAAACAGATAAAGGAGAAAACCGTAAGTTAGAAACAGAAGAACTTTAGAAAAATAAAATAAAAAATCAAGTTGATACGCAAATCTTCCTATAGCCAATAAAACCTACGAGAATAGTAAATGGAGTTCCAAACAAGACGATATTGATACGAACTAATAGCGAGACAGGAAAGAAACGGTTCTTCAATACTGTAAGCAGATGTCCAGGGGCAGTCATATTTGCACTTTAGAGATGTGAAATAGGTGGATGGTAACATTCTGACGAACGATAAAAGAGGAGCTATTTTCACGTTTACATTTTTTGAGATTGATATACATGTAGCGGAATGTCCGTTTTCTCCAACTGATAGTATACAAGATAGAGAGTCACTCTCCAAGAACAAATATGGAAATAAAAGTGGTAAATCAGGAGTTACTGTTGAAATGCTTTAAAGCAGTAGGCAATATTCCAGATGCATGATGTACCTCCTTGTGCAACAAGACTTTACCTGAATGTCGAATTCCAACATAATGGCAAAATAGTACCCTGACATCGCACTACACTTCAATTCAGAGACATCAAACAGCTTAAGAAGACAATGTTTGCAAGAGATTACTTCCAGCAAGACTTCGGCGAAACGTGGATTTCATTCCTGCAAAGGCCCACCTGCAGTTCAACGATTACCAGAGAAACAACTAGAAAATAAAAATAAAAATGAGTTTATGTCTGTGTAAATAGAAGAACTGTGATGATGATTAATCGCGAAGCTAAACGAAACGTTTCAATATGCATACCTATTGAAATAAAAGTGGGAGCCAGTAAAACCTCCCATCCAAAATATGCCACGGTGGACAAATTGCCAGAGCTGACAAAACCTCTCATAAGTATGAACCAAAACTAACCATTTGTATAAAATACAATTGAATTCAACTGCAAGAGATATGTTCAGTTTAGCAACTGTTGCAAGACACATCACTTGTAATTATTTACCAGATAACGCGCAAAAAATGGTAAAATAAAAGTAAATGTATTTAATAAGCTTTTAGCAGGCATCATCCATGTGATAAGGATCACACATACTTGGATGGAAACAAACAATGCATTTGTTTTGTTGTAGCTTTTGTTGCAAGGGTAAAACTTCTTAATTATCTTTAATGTTTAATAAATAATTATTTTAGAACAATTTGCATTCAATAAATATGTTGTTGTTCATATATTTATAAAGATAACAATGTACAAATGCCGTTTAGAAATAATTGTGATAAACATGATGTAGTCAATGGTGATATGATTTGCCGAAAAAAGTTACACGCTTATACACCATGATACTTCCGACTAGTGTAATAAACATTCAGATAAGTATATGTTCCAACGTGGAAGCTATTGTCTTCCCGGCAAAATAAATAAGGGCAATTTTGTCTCATCTGACAATCTGAAGTAAGAGATTATGATGACATAATATCTTGTAAATGAATCGACGAAGGTAGGCCACCTAGGAGTTGTAGTGAGTTGACTACTGTTTGTCCTGTGATCGATGTGTTGCCATCCCACATAAGGTATAGTTTACCTTGAAAGTTGTCTCAGGCAGAGGATTTTCGGCTCAATGCTGTCTTAACAGTTGAGCTTCAAGTACTGATGATTGTTAGGAAAAACTCACAGGAGTAAAGATGACCAAAGCGTCAATGTAGAAATGACTTAAACGTTGGAGTGTCGTCCAAAAGCAACCAGACATAAAAAAAAACATCCGCGTGCAGCTTGTTGTAATGGGGTTGCCATAAACTCTGTACAATGTACTACATGCCGTCTGTAGGTAAAAATAAGCACGGCGATGCCATTCACGGCACTGTCAAGACCAAACGGAATTTCACGGCGCTTTGGTCATTTCACATAGAAATCAAACATTCACACAGGTCTACCCATCAGAGAAAACATTGATGCTGTTTGGACACGTAAAAAGTATTCGGCTGCTTCCGAAAATAGGTGACACTGATTAAGCAGTTACAACCCGTATAAGGAGTGGGTGGCACACAATTAATATATATATAAATATAAATATTCTTCATTATATCAAGGTCGCCTTCGCTAAAAGGTTCTATGTTACTGTAGTACGCATCACAACAAACTGAGTTGGAACGATTCAATATCGAGCACAATTACCTAATGTTTCTGTAAATCTGTATATTCAATTCCATAGTCCGTAGAGTTTCTTTCACTACGTCGATTGTTATGTTGAACGCAGGTGCGACTGAATCTTCCCTCATGTGGTACGATACGCTTACCTGCCAATGAAAACAGATTCTGACATTGGGACATTTGTTTGAAGAACACATTTTCATTTGTGCGAATGCACGTGAGAATGTCTTGTTACACAAGAGCCTCAAATCGTATAGTATTTAACATCATTGAAATTATTCAAAGCAATCAAACAATATCAAGTCAAATATTTTGGCAAATTTACTGGCCGTGCAAGTTCATTTTTCACAAGTCCATTTTTCACAAGCTAAATTCATCTAGTGAGAATAACAATCCCTTGTGTTATCTGCAACTACTGTTTGCATATTTTAAGTAAACCGGTCTCATATTTTCTTTTTGACTGTTTAAAACTTAAAAGTCTCATGATGAGGTACAGCCCTCTGGGCTAACCTCGTTAAAATCTAGGGCATAGCCTAGTGTCAAAGAAGACATGTTTGATAGGTTCACTGAACCAGATATAGCTGTTAAGTCAAAGGAGCGTATTCAAAATGTTGAGGTATCTGAATTCATCTATGACCCCCTTATATGGACTATATGCATTCTTGCCAACTTACCGATTCCGATATTAAGAGATACAGGAGCTTCTCAATCGTTTATTTTAGCAGATACCCTTCCGTTTTCTGAGGAGACTTCTTCTGGTGTAAGTGTCATTATTCAGGGTTTAGAGTGAGGATTTTTAAATGTACTTCTCCATAATATTCATTTATCTGCGATGCTTACTCGGCCACTGTCTGTAGGTCTTAGATCTTCTTGACCATTCAAGGTGTCCATTTGTTGCTGAGCAATGGTTTAGCTGGAGATAATGTCGTGCTTAATCGACTTAACTTACGCACGTATCATGGAATATCTATCTCTGATCCCATTTGACAGGGAATTCCTGATCTGTATCCTCCATGTGCAGTTACTCGAACCATGGCAAGAAAGGCCATCACAAAACAGGTAAAAAGGCTGTCAAATGTGACGACAAAGTTACTTCTGATGTTGATTTGGTTAACACTTTCATAGGTCAGAATTATGACGAAGTCAAATGCCCTTTTGAATCATACGAGTTTATCACATTTAGAAATGTTAACATATTCATTTTCTGACAAGGCATATACATACAAAGGTCATAACAAAAAATCATGGTCACAACTTTTTCATGATCCACATAATGATCCTGATCTTTCTTGCTTTTTCGAAAAAGGCTTTACATGAGAACGAGATTTCACCAGTCCCAAATGGTTGTTATGAACGTAATTGTGTACTTGTGAGAAAGTGGAGACCACGTTCTGTTCCAGCTGATGATAAATAGATAGTTAATAATAGATTGTTGTTCCCTGGGAATATATAACTGGATATCTCAGTTTTCTCTAGAAAACACCCTTGTAAGGCCACTTGGGCATTATTAAGACTTATAATAAGATCTTAAATCATTTCTTCTGGCCTGGTCTGAAATCAAATGTGTCTAATTCGTGTCACACTTGGCAGGCGGTTGGTAAACAATACCAAAATCTCCCAAAAGCACAGTTACAACCTAATATCTGCATTTGATGAACCATTTACTACAATAAAATTAAATGTGTTGGACCTTTGCCAAAAACAAAGTCGGGCATTGAGTATATTTTGACGATAATGTGCGTTTCAAATCGTTTTACAGAAGCTATATCTTTGAGGAATATTAAATCCAAGACTATTGACATCGCTCTTGTGAAGTTTTTTTACATGTAGTGGTCTGTCTAAATCATTTCAATATGACCAAGGTCAAAATGTCTGGTGTATTTCAACAGGTCATGCACGAGTTAAGCAATACTGGTCATCCGCTTATCTTTTTGGGTGTCAAGGCACTTTAGAAAGGTTTCTTCAGGCATTGAAAAAATGAGTCAAGTATATTTCTATGACACTGGCAAACACTGAGATAAAGGTATTCCTTTACTTTGGTTCGCTGTTACAGACTCGATCCAAGAGTCTCTTAGCTACAACCCTTTCGAACTTGTGGATGGACAGAGTTTGTGGACCATTGCAACTACTTAAAGAGTAGTTCTTTTTGACGATGTACCATCTTTAAAATTGATGGTGCATTTCGGACACTTATTGAAAGAAGTATCTATGTCACGTAACACTTATTTGTAGACGCTCTAGTAAATTCTGGAATGTTTTTATGGGTGATGGAACTGAAAAACTCTCCAATATTCCTAACCATTATAAATGGGGCAGTTTTTAAATTTTACCTATTTAGACCTTAAAGACTTCTAAATTCTACCCGAGAATACAACAAGTGTTTTAAATTAACAGCAATGCTGAAATATCCATTTGGATTACACCTGTAGTATTTTGGATTTATAGTGCTAAAAGATAATATCGCCATCTTCGGACATTATTGTAGATTATTTGGGATTTAAAAAAAATAAGTAAGAGAACAATTTTATAAGGGCTTCGATCAACTTAGACTTTATTTGATATACATGCTTTATTGTTATGTTTGTCGAATATATATATATATATATATATATATATATATATATATATATATATATATATATATATATATATATATATATATATATATATATATATATATTGGAATAATTTGTTACTTGTTTTTTACTAATATATTTAGTGATTAAGTGTAGTAAAACTTTTCAGTAGATTTAATTTCTGTTGCGCCATTTATCGTTACAGTCTACACATGTCAATTATTATGGCAAAAATGACAATAAAACTGAGACAAACCTTTGCACAAAACCCAACAGTTACCGCTTTGAAACGATCAGTCGGCAAGAGTGCCGACAAGAATTGGGATGGCAGTTTAACTATTTAAGAACAGCTAAGCTAAATACTAGATAGGCAAATAATTAATTTACATGTACCTATATTAGGAAAAACACAAGTTAAGAAATGTTAAATTCTGTTAAAGCCACAATGCACAAAAAAATGTTTTTAAAAATACTTCTAAATGGCTAAATATCCTGACGCAGAGATACCTAAATGACAACAGAAGACATTTGAATAATCGTATCTGGCATATCTTTGTAAACAGTATATTCAACGCAAATAGATCAGGTGTCAAAAAGAATGAATGCGGCTTCATGCTAGGTGCTGAAAGCATGCTATTACATTAATACAATAATATGCTTCATGGAAACATGTCTTAGATATATAAAGTATTTTGGTGGCATCAATCTACACTGAGTATATTAAATCCAATCAGGTCAGACGTGCCCGCTCAATAACTACTGACCTGTGCTAGGGCGGATCCTTGCCCAGTGGCAGTGAGACTGACCGGTAAACTGGCGTTGGTCGAGTTGGGCCACTGGCCATAAGGAACCTGGCAATATAAATATTTCCAAAGCATCAACGAATGACATCTAACAGGCTAACCGTATTTATTTACCAGAGTGCAATGACATAAACTGATATTGTGACCAAGATTAAAGGTAACGATGAATTTGAATAATGTACAAATAAAAGATCTAAACATCTAGAAAATGTCGGAAGCATGACGTCATCGTAGTAGTAAATACTAGTCAATGAAGTGCAAGCAATATTGAAGCAATCATATATACATTTCATTGTACTGTCTCGTGTGTTATTATTGCCAAATTTTGAGAAGATTGTCTCCATTCTTCGAGAAAATACCGCAATAAATTTATTTTACTTTACAAACACTTGCCCTAGATGCCAATACCAAAGATGTGGTTAACATACAAGAGAACAACCCGATGTGAACAGGACACAGTTTGTGCTGTTAGCTTGTTTCAATTTTGCAGAGCAATCAAGACTGTAAAACCTTAACGAACTTATGATCAAAATATGACCCTGGTCGCGTTTCTGTTTGTGATCATGTTGGCATACGTTGGTGTAATTTTGGTGAGAGGATCAATAACAATGGGTTTGAATCAAGTTAACCGTTTACATTCTTTAGTAGAACATATATTCAGTCTGAGTACTTCCGTAACTAGACTATCTAATATGCCCGAGGCAGTCAAAAATACAGTGATTAGAGCAAAAGTTAACAATATATCAATTAACATGTAGTCTGGATAATGTGTATCAATACATCGTTTAACTATGCTCAAGTGTTTGCCCATGTTGCATTAAATTCGCTTTCTAAAATGGAACTTCATGCTTTATATGTTTATGTTTTATTAAATCGGTGTAAAGAATACGCTTTTTGTAAACACAAACTCAACATGTTCCGTTCTGCTCTGTATTCAGCACAGAAGCTGCTTGATTACTCTCGCAAAGACCTACCCTGGTTGTTTTCAGGACGATCGAGTCCGTGGACCGTACGCGCAGTGTGTCGGTAAAGGACGAGCCGGCGGTGACGACCAGATTGAGGTTGAGAGGTCCCGCCAGTAGCTGGTGGTACCAGGACAGCGCCTCCAGACCTACCACTGTGTCCTAGAGATAGGGTCATTCATCATCATCATCATCATCAACAACATCATCATCATCATCATCATCATCATTGCCCCCTCCATCATCATCATCATCATCATCATCATCATCATCATCATCATCATCACCATCATTGCCACCTCCATCATTGCCACCTCAATCATAATCATCATCATAACCATCATCATCATCATCATCATCATCATCATCATCATCATCATCATCATCATCATCATCATCATAATCGTCAACAGCAACAACAATATCACCATCATTACTATCGTAAACATCATTATCATCATCATCGTCTGCGACGCATTATTTTTCATTTTTCAATTAACGTCACATTCATTGCCATCATCACCACCACAATTCTAATAATTATAATAAATATACAACCACTATCACCATCAGTACCACAACAACTCATTCTGTCTCAATGACAAAATGTACCTGGGTGGAAAAAAAGCCACCGTTGGCGTTTCTTCGCGAAATGAGCCATTTCAGGACGGGAGCACTTTCGGAGAAACCGCGGTACGAGCGTGCAAGGTAAAGCAGTCCATAGGCCGTTGTCTCGATGTCCAGTGGCCGCATGCCAATGTCGCCTCGGCTGAATGACCACCACTGCTGGGGCTCCACCGTCACTGTCCGCGTTTCGTCCGTCCAGAATTTCATGCCTCCTAGAATCAAGACCAGACATAATAGGCTTGCTGTTTTGTTTGCGCCGCTTGTCAAAGGGCAAAGAGGTTATAAAACTATGTTTTTAATGCACACATTGTTATGGCAATATCATCCTCTCATAAAAGTGCCAGGCCCAGTTATTCGGACAATTTTTCAGTTGTTATAAAACTTCAACTAGTGATGAAGGAGTGATTAATTATACAAGATCGCCTAACGCCTTCATGGCGAGAACGTATTTATTGAAAAACCGAGTGAAATTAATGTATGGAATTAACTGATTTTCGATGTAATTTATGAGATTTTAATATAGTTTTGGCTAGAGGACTTTACGTTTTTTAAATAGCCAAATCTAACGTCAAAATATGAAAAAAATATCGTTTAATTCTATATATATATTTTTATTTTAAATTTGCAGAAGCAAATAAATCTAAGTTAAGTATATAAACGCATCTGTTTACTTTATTACAATATGTGTATTTATCGTTGAAGTCCATAACATTTTAACCACGCTTCCAACGTGCAGAAAATCAACCACCAGTCGGCCACATTGATGATAATAATGCATCACAATAGGTGAAAGATTTTAGTACGTACGTGTACAAAGAATAGAAAACCGGGTCTCAAACGCTATATGATGGATACACATGCAACGTAGATCAGTATTTCGTAAATGCATAACAAAATAAAGAAACGAATAATTACAAATTCTTATTTTTAATAAAAGATACAAGAAGTTGATACACATTTACTAACTAATGTATACCTTGGGTGAAAGCATATTTATCCAATGCTTTGTAAGCAATGTCAGCAACGTAGGAACTTCCTGCAAGCTGCAGGGCGTAGCTCGTTATCGCCAGATCGTATGATGACGTCATGTTGACCACGTGAGTCTCCAGATACCGTCGGGTATTTGCTATTATCGCCATGGCAACGGGCTGTAATCGTAAAAATGAATATTCGGGTAGATAACTTCTTCTAACTACTAACTCAAGGGAAAAAGGAAGCATACTTTTTATTCCGAATAATAGCGCGTTTCCAAGTAAAATTTTAAAAATATACGCTTATTATTAATAATTTTGTACAATCTTTGTCCATGGATATAACAACAGTATACTTATTGAAAATAAATTTATTTAGCATAATATTATTTATTGTCATGGGGGTGCCCGTGGTGTGGCAGTAGACCGCTTAGCCCCTCGCCGCGTGGGTTCGAGTCCCGTTCGGGGGGGGGGGGGGGGGGGCTCTTCCAGCTGATCTGCGGTGGGTCGGTGGTTCTACCCAGACGTTCATTTGGGATCGTCCTCCGACAAAATAGCTGGGAGTCGCTATACTCATCATAATTAGTCCAGCGAGATATTAAAACTACACACACTAAAACACTTAGTATAATCTTATTTTAATTAAAGAAGGTTTAACATACCATATTTCTGCCTTCGTCGTATTTCAAAACTGAGATTAGGACAAACGCTGTAAGACTGTACTGGTTGGACGTGGCACCCTGAAAAATATGAAAATTTACCATACTCTTGTTTACTTTAAATGCTTGCTTAGCAGTATGGAATTATTGTGAAAATGTCATATAATATTATAATATCGTATCAGCGTCTACATCAGCTAATGTGCAAATAATCATAACAAGATAAATTAATATCATAATCACTCGATTTTTCTTAATAAAACTTACTTATTTCTTATAGAATGGGTAAAAGTTGCGATTTTAAAAAAGTATAAGATCTTATCTTAAGTTGTTGGATGACGACAGCATCCATATTACTTCAATCTAACGTACCCTTAAGCTGTAATCGTGGACAAAACCTCGTCTAAAAATAGATCCATCAAAATCCACATTATTTCGAAGCCAGCGCAATGAATTAGTCAAATCTGGAACTTGTATATACTCTTTGACTTCTGCAAATGTCTTGAGAACAAACGCTGTCAGCCTGAGAAAATAAACAGAAAACATCATATAACTTAAATGTAACTAAAATGACTTAGATCGACACGGGTTAAAATGAAATTCATTTGTTGCGCTGACTTTCAGTCTGCACGTCGAGGCCGATACATGTGTGTCTCTTACGATGCACTTTCATTGATAAAAAAGTAATTCTCGAATATAAGCAGAAAGGCTGTGATATAATTTTTTTAACTTCCTGCAAACCGAAGCTCGCCAAATATCAATGATGACGAGGGTAAATAAATCATTAACATTAATTACCTTGTAAAACCACAACAATTCCAAATGGCAGAACAGAACAGAACATATTTTTATTCAGATTTGTACTCATGTACATCATCGTATTATAAATACAATATACAAATATAGTATCCGGTTTAGTTATTAATATGAAAGAAAAGAAAAAAAAATGACAATATATTTATCTTTTTGTGTGATAGTTGCATTATAATAGACAAAAAAAAAGAAAGAATGAACTTTATGTATTATTTACACCTATATTCCTTATTACTAAGGTTAATTTCTTGATAAAAAGGGCGAGATTAATAAGTATGTTCTTTTGAATTAAACAGCAAAACATTTTATATACAGACGGTCTATTATACAAAGTTGAGTTGAGGTATTTTCTTCTTAAATCAGTGGATACTGGACATAAACAAATAAAATGAAAGACATCTTCAATGTCTCTGTTATTACATAGCAAACAGTATCTGCTTTCTCTAGGTACAGGATTTCTTGAATATCGTTCAGTGTGAATTCTTAGAGAATGTGCAGAAATTCTCATTTTGTAATAAAATGTCTTAGATCATTTGGTAAAATATCCAAGTATGGTTCGTAGTTTGGCGTGCCCTTTATATTCTTATATCGTTTTTATACATTATTACAATTCAATAAGCCATACCATTCTTGTGTAAAAGTGTCAATAATACGTTGTTTAAATATGAGAGGGAATGTTTTCTTATTAACTGAATTTTGATTCTAAAACACTTCTGAAAAACCATACCTGTCTAAAAAGGTCTTTTACATTGAAAACCCAGTTTTTTGAAACCATTTAAACAATCTTCCAAACATTGTTTTTACAATTACAAAAACAGTTATTAAAATTTGCAGAATGTATTTTTTACAAAAGTATTTATTTATTCTCACAAAACGAGTAAAATATAAAGTGCAGCGTCCAAATTCTGCATATACAGCTATAGTACTTGTACTAGAACGGACATTTAATATATGTTTACAAAATTTTAAGTGCAGACGTTCCAGACTTTTGCTTGTACAGAACCCCCACAACTCACATGAGTAGTTAAGAATAGAACCAACAAAAGCATCGAACAACTGACACAAGGACTTAGGAGTCAATGGTATTTTTCGACAGTGATTACTTAATACATTCAGTGCTTTGATTCCCTTTCCCGCCAAATGCTCAATTGTATAACTTAAAGAACATAAATAGTTAAAAACTGTTCCAAGATAATTAAAAGTATCCCAGTTTCAATTTCATTACCATTGTATGTCCATTTTTACAGAAGATAAATACCGCCCTCTCTTTCGGAAAACCGTGATTTTAGTCTTAAGCACATTTACTTCTAAGCTCCATTGTTGACAATAATTATGTAATAAGTCTAATTCATTTTGTAAATCTTTAGGAGATTCTCCCAGTATGACCATGTCATCAGCAAAAAGTAAGACATTATTATAAAACATATAATGTTGAACAACAGATTGTAAAGCAAACATTGCATCAACGGTTAATTGACTTTTCTAAAGCCATACTGATAATTGCCAATGCTTGAATTGGTCTCAGTGTATGTATTAATTCTATTGTCAAAAACTGAGGTAAACAATTTTGCAAAAACTTTTAATAAGGTTATACCACGGTAGTTGTTAGGGTTATTCTTGTCCCCTTTTTTTATGTAAGGGGACAATAATACCTATTGTCCATTCTTCCGAAAAATATCCCGAATCAAATATCGCATTAAAATATCACATACATGTCAAGCAATAATATCTTTGCTTTTAATAAAATATTCATTAATAAGCCCATCAATACCATTGGCTTTACAGCGGTTTAAATTATTAAAAGCTAAAATCTATCAATCATAATATTTCTGTTATAACTTTCATTATTAGAACAATTGTTAAAATCGTATTCGTTACAAAAAGCATCCGCATCTTCATTTTGACTTTTGGAAATATCATTGTCTAAGTTTGAAAAGTAATTATAGAACTGATTTATCGATAAACCTCCTTCAACACTTCTTTTTGGCTTTTTAAAATGCATCCAAAATTGTTTAGGTTTGCACAACTTAAGCTTTTCTATATTACATATTTTTCTTTTAGTAAAAAGACGCTTTTTGTTTTGATTTAAGTATTTATACTCTTTTTTACGATTACATAAATACATTCTGTTCTCCTCAGATTTATTATGGTAGAAAACATAATTTGCATGTAAATAACGATTTCTGGTGCATTATAGTCTTAATCAAACCACTCTTTAAGATTGTCTAATAGTAAATCCGAAAAGCTGTTGGAAGGTTTCCGTGCTACATGTTTGACAATAACGGGTCAGTTACTTCACGCATCACTGCAGTGAAATTTCTGACCGCGCTAAATATCGATTTTTTATCTCAATTAAAATCGTTTTTACATTGTTTAATTAAGATAGTGATGAACGAAAGATCGATTTACAACTGTCATTCACAGATACATTATCATAATATGTTTCATTAGCAGATTTAATGTTACATAGCAGGACAAACTGCATTGGACAATGGTCACTCCATTCATTAATAGGGTAAAGAGTGAATCGTGAAAATTACATTTTCTGGCTAAAAGGTAATCTATTAATGACATTGATCTATTATATAATATAATTTCCCACACCGAAATCATCCTCTAGCATTCTGTTTATTATACGCATGTATAACCTTTTACAAAAGTCTAATGGTTTATGACCAAATGAATAACACTTATTTTCATCGAATGCAATATAATCATGTTTCAAACCAACTCTACTGTTAAAATCACCACATATATGTTCATCTCCCAATGCATCAAATATACTTATATCGTGTTCCAAAATATCAAAACGATCAACATTAATAAATGTATGCAGGGGAATCCTCTCCCCAAAAATAAACACCACACATATAAATATCATAATCAACATGTTTTTTATTATCTAACTTGATCCATATTATTGTATTAAAGTCGTTTTATTTACACTTTTTATGCCAACTTTTAGACAATCATTATGATAAGAGGCTATGCCTTTTGGCATGCCGGTGCTGAAACTCTCTATTAAAGTTGTGAACGGTATAATTAGCTAAGCCAAGATCTGTTTTAGAGGAAACCCATGTCTCATACAAAAAATAATATCATTGTCACTAATAATACTTGTAAAATCTGTACATCCACGCTTTTCTTTGGTCCTTGGACATTCAAAAAAGCACTTTCAGTTCAGTTCATTCTCATAATACCCCTAATTATCTACAGCCTTGCTATCAGTATAAAGAGTATCATAAGCAAACCATGCTTGTTTTCCCTCCTCTCTCGCTTATTTCATCTGAGGAACAGGTTCGCGCCGTGTATCCACGACTTCCTTTGGGTATTGCTCTAACACACAAAATAATTTGTACCCTTCAGATGTCTGTATTGCCTTATCACCCCATTTCCTTGTCTTTGAACCTGTGAAACTTGGCAACAATCTTCCTTGTTCTACCACCATGTTTATATCCCATTCTATGCACCCGCTCGAAAACCATTTCATCCACAATACTCTGTGCCAGCTTCAGCTTATCCTTTATGAAGTCTCTTACTTTCTTTTCCGTCTGTTCATTAGTCTCATTCATGTTCTCAGGAATATTATCAAACACGAGATTGTTCCTCATTGACGGAGACTGGCCTTCGAATGCATGCATGCAGCCTACCATTCAACTTTCTGTCTCTTTCTTCTAAACTATCCATAACTTCTTGACATCTCTGTCTATTTCCTCCACCTATTCTTTCGCTTCCTCAAAGTCGCTTAACCTTTTCCCCTCAGAAATCTAACTTTGAGTCAATTTTCTGAAGTAAGGTTATGATATTACTGTCCTCTGTTCTAGGTAGATCCCGCGAACTACCGCTCGCCATTGTACGTATAGTTTCACTTGTATCATCTGGTAGAAATACACTATCTTATATAGCACTATAGCAAGAAACCAAGGCACGTGGTACTTGCGTAAATGCCACATATCCAGACGGATTTGAAATGGATAAATCCCAAGCCCAAAGTTTTATGACCTTTTGTTAATGATCACTTTCATGTCATGTGTAATATTGCATAAGCTATCCTGTTTGTATAAAGAATGCAATTACAATATTTTATTACAACTGGGCCAATACTAGAAACAAGGGACATTACGAAAAGTATGACCAATGCGGAAATAAAGCAAAGATGTAATTGACTGATGTAACTCGACCAATACAAAGGAAAACAACTACAAGACAAACATAAGAATGGGTGGTTTGACTGTCTAAAACAATAATACTTCGACGAGCGCTCCACTCCTGCATTCTGGCGAAATACATTTTAAAATGAGGGGTGGTAATGCTGCAGCCAATCAATGTTTCGAGTGAATAACCAATTATATTGACTCTGTTTCAGCCTTGGAAAGTCGTTCCTCAGGCTCACATCAGCCACATGTGCCCTAACTTTGTGCCTGACTCCTAGTCACACAGGAGGATCTTGATGCACAGAAAATACAAGGCGCGTACGTGCCTCGTCACTGACTCCCTTCTGCAGCTTGCCAATTTCACGCGTGCCTTTTCACTGACTCTGTATTATTCTAGTCAGTCTCACACGTGCCTCGTACTTGCCTATTCACTGAAGTGATACTAGTATTCAGACGTACCTCCACATGCACGGATGGGCTTCCACTGACGTGCCGGAGCCAGTCATGCGCGTTCCTCTCAAAGCACGACTGAAGACTACATTATTAAGCGCGGTCTCACTTCTCACAAACCTGCTCGGACGTGTCCTTCGGAAGTATATACACTTACGTCCCGGGGAATCTAATGAAACGAATTAGGAAGTCGAACTACTTACACCCTGAGCACGACCGAAGCTCCCTGGATGCCTGACCGGCTTGCATCTACAGCCTTAGAGCGCCTACACTTAACATAATGACCGGGCAACACTGTGTTGTGCTTAGCGTATAGGGTGTAGGGAGCTTCTTTAAATACCTAATTAACAGTTGCCAAGAAATAAACGCACTGACATTTCCACCAAGCAAAAAAAAAAGAAATCAAGACTCTTTAGATCTTCCAGACATCGAGGTTGGACCTTATAACCTTGAATCATCTGACGTTCCGACTGGGTTTGACTATTTTCGGTCTGATATAACCTTCGAAAATTACATAAATTAACTGATCGGCTGATTCTGCGGCAGTATACAAAACAAATTACTATTACAAAATAGAAAGGTAGCCGAAAATACATATAGTAGAACTTTTAAAAGGCAACAATATATATAACTTATTGTGACAAAAACATCATAAATGACCAAATGTATTACCACGTGCTGCCTGAGTTGTCGCTATCGCCCCATATGCTAAATGATCCATCGTATCGCTGAAAGTTAAGCTCCCGCTGAACTCCTTTCTCCATGTAGGAAGTAACTTGCTTTCGAATGGAGTCAGTCATCTGGCCGCTCGAATTCAGATATCTGAAACATTCACCGCCATTATAAGCATAAGAATAGAAATACATATACTCTTTTTCTTGTAACCTAACAATTGCGCTGCCTTTTTGACTCTTCTCGGATTCGCCAGGAATCGTCCGACTCAAACTCTTTTCTTCTCGGATTCAACAGAGATAATGTGACACGAACACTTCTCAGATTTGCCAAAAATCTCCTGATTCGAACAATTTGCATTTTTAAACAAGACAACATAAAACAAACATGAGAATATATTTAATATACTTCACTGGCTTTACCTGGCAATGTAGACATCCGGTGCCATGGCCGACATTGTCTGTTCACCACATCCGGTTGGTAGCCGCAGCAGGTTGTTCATATTCGGAATGGATGGACCCATGATGTCGCCTGCCGTTCGGATATTGAAAAAGCGTATGTTAGAAGTACTAATAATAGTTTAAATATGTGTTACTATGACTATCACTGAATACCTTACTAGGCTTCAGGTCTGTCAGTTTAACAATAAGCCTCAATCGAGAATAGAATGTCTTATTTAGAAAAATGTAAAATCCAGTAACACGAGTTCATAAACTAACTTTTGTCATATTAGTGGTCACTGCCACCCATGGATGCAAGGAAGCTTTGTAAAGTAATGAAAACAACTCCATGATGATCAGCTGTCAATAACTTTTATGGTTCATTAATAAAATTTAATCATACTTAATTTCTGTATAATATTCTTTAAAACAGACCATTCCTTCAAGCGGCTGACAAAAATATCATCATCCATGTTGTTCCCTTAATTAATTGGCTATATATACCGATGGCAGAGATGTGTACGATCTGTGAACCTGGCACAGTGCCAGGCGCCGTCCCGAGATCCATGGTCACGTGATCTCCGGCGGTAATGATTATTGGTCGATTGTACTCGATTTCAAACCCTTCCGGCTGGAACGTCAAATGGCATTGTGTTTTTAACCAAAATCTAAGGCACAAAATGTGTCGCATTTAGAAGTTACTAGACAGTGTCTGGCGCGTGGGAAAAATGAAAAATGCGTCAACCTAACTGTATCCGCCAAAAGCATCTTATTTGATAAAGATTAATTAGTTAACATGTAATTATCTCCTTCCGCAGATCCGTTACATGGATAGAGTCTTGTCCGAGGGCTAACATTTTGTGTAAGGCTTTGAGATCAAACCTAGGGCTTTCCCAGTTCAAATATTTCAGAATTTATATACATCTAGGAATCCAACAAAAGAAATGCAAACAGTTAGTATCCGTGTAATTATAAACAATATACATCGATTTGATATAAGTACCGACCTTGACCCGGAGCTGTCTCCGGACGGCGTCTGCAGCCATGGGACTCTGTGCCTTGACCATTAGGTCGATCTGACCAATCGTGTCCGGTAGGATTGGGATGAACACGGAATCTGCTGCTCCTGCTTGAACCTGTGGGGACGAGGCGTTAAGATGAAAATATGAATGTTTTAGACATTATGAATGGTTTATAAATATGATAGAAAAGGGCAATTTAATAAAATAGTCTTCAATGAAAAAGTCTCAGATAAGAAGGTGGGAAACGTAGACTTGTGTTATTAGTAAGACGATGGCTATTACGAAGTCGATCAACTGCGAGAACGTATAAAACTGTTACCAAAATATCTCGGATAATATCCTGTGAACCAAGTGTGTGATTGGTGCCGTTTTGTCCTGGTAGAATCACTTTGAACACGGTCGACTTTTCAAGCGTGACGCGCACCTGTGAACGTAATGAGAGTTATGAGAGCTGGATTTCAGAAGCACACAGAATTTATCCTGCATGACCTTGACTACTCGCGGTCGGTTATTCATGCCTGGGAAAAAGTAGTGCGTGTTCACAATAAATATGTATGTCTAAGGAGACTTTACGCTTCAAATGTTAACATTTGAAAGTTCATTATATTGTGTAATTCAGATATACATATAAAGCAGATTTATTACTGAACAAGGCCGCGTAGGAATATCACCCACTGACTTGAGGAAAGGGTCGAAGT
This sequence comes from Sinonovacula constricta, assembly GCA_007844125.1. Classification (NCBI taxonomy): domain Eukaryota; kingdom Metazoa; phylum Mollusca; class Bivalvia; order Cardiida; family Solecurtidae; genus Sinonovacula; species Sinonovacula constricta. The sequence continues at coordinate 53,116,758 of CM017558.1, forward strand.
GGATAGCAAACTGCTATTAGAATGAGTGTTCCACTGACTTTGCATCATCTACTAGGCCGAGATATTTGCGATATCCCGCGCGGAGTCTTCTGCGGTTCTGAACCAGGGTATGTAATAACATAGGTCATGGGCTTCCTTAGAAACAAAATATTGTTTTTCGAGGCCTACAAGAGTTATTGTGGTGTCATGTCACTTTAAAGACTTTACATTTATTCTATATCTATATTTAAATTACCGTTCACACACCCACAACTTGTTGGCCCAGTATCAATCTTGTGTGTTTATTATGTAAATAGTTAATGGCATGTCTTTTTCCAATGTACGTAACATTTTAGTGTGTCTGGTACCTGGAGATCTGTCTGCATGTAGTTGAAGACGTTCGCCTGTAGAACCAGTTCCTCTCCATGCACCACCGAATAGGGAAGATTCAGGCTCACGAAGAAAGGCCGGAACGACTTAAACTGTACAATTTAAAACATAATAAAAAGTAAGGTAGCATCCATTGCCATAAATAAGTGACATCTGACCTATCTGGAATTATTTCAACTGAGCATGAAAGATCTTAAATAACACGGATATTATAGACAATAGTTTGGACTTCTATTTTACACAATTGATTGGGTCATATCTATTTCAAAATTATTTTTTAACATTTTTGTGAGAAAAAGCTTATTATAACTTGTGCATCATTTTTAGACTTGAAGATAAGTGTCAATGTCGACATCATTGAACATCTTAAGACGGACACCTTGTTTATCAGCAGAAATTACGCACAAATACCCCAAACTGGGATAAGATATTGTTACATATACTAGATATAGGCAAACTGTCGGATACCGCCTTTAAATCCGTTGTTATTATTTCGGACTATTACATTCTGCAATAGGAAGACAGGCGCATTGCTGATTAGTAAAGGTTCCAGTCTCTTACCGTGTGTATTCAATGGCCTCTACTCATACTTATCTTGGGTCTAACGCCGCCAACAATAGCTTCACGTTAATCAGGATAACCTTTCTTGTCTTTGTGCCATGTATATACCGAAAACATATGCACTGGTAGTTCAATAGAACAAACTTCAGTAAGACCCCCGGGTAAAAACACAGGCCGCGACATACCACAGTCGTAAAAATGGCAGCTGTGATTTATTTTCCAGCAATTGTAAGGGGAATAATCCCCAACCGATCGTCCTATGGTAAGAATAATGTAACTTGGCGCGGTGTCATGTATTTGCAAGTTGTTCACGGCATTCTATCATGGGGGACGACATCGATCACTGCTTTCATGAAGAATGTGGAAGAGTCGTCGAACGCAAAACACACACACACACACACACGCACACACACACACACACACACACACACACACACACACGCACGCACGCACGCACAAACACACACACACACACATACACACACACACGGAGATAAACACACACACACACACAACAGAATCAGCCTGTTAACCACTTACGGAGGCCTTGGTGTCGGCGATGACAAGTCCGAGCGTTTTGCTGACAGAGAAGGCACCGGCGACCCACGACGTTATAGTATCAGGAACTTCCGCTATAAACACCGCGCGTCCGCCGTCACTAACATAAAATAAACAGGAAAAATAAAACTCTTCTAAGATATTGTTTATGAATCTCGTTAAGGATGATGGGTTGATCGATGAATGTCGATAACGACGTCAGAAAAAGCAAAGCTCGACTACTTTGTTCATTTTTTTCAGTAAGTTAAAAGTTATTGTTTGATGACCGTATAGACCTGATATTAATGTTGATCGCAGCAGGACCTTCATCAACAAACCAGTCTTTGTTAATATTTTCTTATTGCAGGGAAAATAAAACCATATTTATCAAGCAAAAATATTAATGTGCCAACTAATATGCAATTAATAGTTAATCTGCATAGTTATATTCAATATGTAATAAGTACTATTGAAAACCCGTAAAATCTGTTTTTATTATTGACAATATGTTAATACCCAACTACATCACATAGGGTAAATATTAAGTCTAACCCTGATGCCAAGGCCATTGATTATAAACACATGCTCAACACATGGCACAACTGATAACCTAATTTTGTACATATATTGTATTATTCTTTAATGTCATTCTCTAATTCAGAACATCGTGACGTGTTCGTAAAAAAGTAGTTTAATACAACTATGGTCATTAACACTTACTCGGCTGTTTTGTTGGTCCAAACGAATGTTTCAGGAAATTTTGAACGAATACGCTGTGCAGTTTGAAGGGACTGGCCTGAAAAATAAACATTGTTAACTTGTAGGCGACAGATAGGATTAGTCTGGTATGCACTAAACAAAAACTACGTATGCGCGAAAACTGATATATAATACGCCATTCCTAAACTGCATAACAATTTGTAAAAATGTGTGTTGAAATACAGTGCAGAACTGAAACAATCGACACCTTCATGTTCATTAATTACTATTTGACGACAATATGGGAGGACCACAAACATCGGAGGAACTGTAGGATTTTCGTTTCCGCCGTTATTAGGATTTGAACCCTTGAGGGTGGGTTAGAACTTGTCTAAATAAATAAATATGGCAATTGACAAGGGCTTGGGTCGTCTATTAGCATATAACAATATCCTTAAGTTCTATCTCTCTTTGGTATGATATGAATTTAGAAACATTTCTCATAACAGAACAAAGGTCGACCTGATATATTGTTGATTGGCCATGTGTAATTATACATTGTTTATTCTAACACTCTCAATAAGTAACCTCTGTAAACAAAGAAACATTCTGTCGTGATAACATAAACGATATATCACGGCATAAATCGGGAATATTTTGCTGCAATATAATAGCTGTTCCTTTTACTTTCCCTACCCAATCATAAATATAGAAATCTACGTGCGGCAAACTAGGTAATATTAAGTAGAACTCTGGCACTACATGATTTAAACTGTATATTGAATAATTCGATGCACCGTAGATATTCATACATTTGTATTTCTACACAGACACGGGTGCGCGCCCACGCACGCACGCAACAACAACAACAACTTAACTGCTTCATTCTAAATATAATTTTCTCTTTTTATAATTGATGGAAAATGAGCATCCCCTTTGTACACTTTTGCCAACATATTCTCATGGGGATATATGAACTCTGTATTATAGTGCACTGTGTATGTTTCATTTGAGATATTAAAAAGTGCATATCTGCAGTGTTGGGATGTGTTGTATTGCAACAGTTTCTATAGTGCTGGCATTTGTAACGGTACATTTCGTTTACGTTATGTTGACATTTGTGACAGTACGTACAATTCGTTGCTAAAAAGTTGACATTTGTGCAATACATGTCTGTAATGTGTACAGTTAATAGTACATTTGTTTGTTTCTTTAATGGTAATATTTGTGATAGTGCAATGCATGTCTTTAATGTTGTTATTTTAATAGTACATTTGTTTGTTTTTGTAAAGATGATGTTCGTGACAGTTCCCTTCTAGTTTTAAAGTTAAAATGTGTGATAGTACCATTATGAAAACTTTTCATTTTTTTTTGTGACAGTTTAATGCGGTTTAAAATTGTTTACACTTGTTATAGATTAATCTATAAATGGATAAACGTTCAGATCATTTCTGTTTTGACAAACTTTATGATTATTTATAACCCCCTGAAATATTAACATGAGTGATAGGTAAAATAGTTTCTGATATGTAAACCATTCGTGTATAATCTTTAGCCTCAGAAATGCATGCATGTTAAAATGCTAGCTAAATAACATACATGCGTGTAGCTAAATTTCTTTTTTGTATTAACATTTGTGTTTCTTACGTGTTCATCGTCCCACAAATAATATAGAATTATCTGAAAAGGGACCGGACAAAGGTATTCACATGCGAGCCAGATGTAAATGTAACAACAATTCTGTTTTGAGCCATTAAACAAAAAGAAAGTAGTGACGTAAATGAAAATAAATGTCCACATGGCATTTAAGATAGATAAGTATTGTTTTTATTTGAAGAACTACCCGAAATTGTTGCTTGTAAATTGAATATATTTTTATTCAATACAAACAATGACCAAGGAGTGTAAATGGTTGTTCATCATGTTCATGTGTAGATAGAATTGAGGAACCAAAGGAGCAAACGCAACAGTTACCGTCTAGGAACGGTCAGTCGGCAATATGGACCGACCGGGGTGTTTAAACCGGTTTTACAGAGCTCTAATAATAGTGATACATTAAAATACATATCCAGAGATTGCCCGGGTCTTTCCGTCTCCTAAGAAAACATAAGAATCCTTGAACGGGGTCCTTGTGGAGTGAAAGAGGCCATATACACCAGGGCACTTAAACTGGCAAAAAACTGGGACGGGTTCGTTTCAGCATTCCGCACATCTAGGATAAGACGCTCACGTCCTCAGGAGGCGTTAACAAGCAGTTATTAAACAACCAGCTTGCGGATGAATTCAAAAATAGTTTAACGATAGTTCCAGGTAAAGTTTTCTAACATATATTGTTTGTGAAATTAAAACGTTTTAATAGTGAGTTATATTTCTATACTGTACATACCTGGTGCTGGTGTTGATACCATCCCTGGGACCCAGGTTGGATAATTACCTGTAAGGGAATAAATGTAGTCTCACAATCATATTCAACTGTATACATAAAAGAACTATAAGCAAAGACATGCGTCACGATGCAAGCAAATGCTTCAATTCAAATAATAAGCGGAAATATAAATCGGATTATTAAATGATTGTTCAGTTAACTATAATAGATTCATTCCGATATTCAGACTTGCATTCCTGTTACACAGTAAAGTACGTTGGTGAATAACTGGTATATATGTTTTATCAATCTTAACGAACGAAAAGAGCAAAGTATACTTACCTGTAGCATATGTTAACCCTGCAAAGAGACCAGAAAGCCTATATGTTATTAAATTGCTACTTCCTGTGTTACTTTTCGCGCAAAGTCTTTCGCATTATAAGTTACATGAACAATCTAACGAAAAAGCAAAAATACATTAAAACAAGGGATTTAACGAATATTCGAATATCAAGGCGGTATTCGAACAGAGATTCAAGGGATTCGAATAATTGCTAATTTTTATTCACTTATTTACGTCTGTTACTTTAGTTAAAATAATAATATCTTATTTCTGTAGTTGACCGTATTGTCACCAAACGCATGAAGCACGCTGGCGATATGTGATTGTGCTCGGCAGAGGGGCGGGAGGGGGAGGGGGGGGGGTAGGCTACGATTTCGGCCATCTGGTTAACATTATACAATCCGAAGTATTATGTCACCTCGCGCGACCCTGTTCTGTCTCTCGCGCCACCTAGGCTTAGTTACTTCACACGCACGGCTGTGAAAATAGGTTGTCAGTTTACAATAAACACACATGTCAGTTTATGGGGCAGTCAGCTTATCTAGTTACGGAAGACTGATTCCACTATCTTAAATCGGGATCGCTGGTATGTAAACATGCAAAGAAAATATATACAAAATATATATAAAACGCGTGTTGAATGTTAGGCCGAATTATTTTGTTATGTGCCACTCTGATGCAAATTTGTTTCGAATATTCGAATATTATTCGAAAACACGTAACGAATATTTGAATGTCATTTTAGGATTCATATTACATTCCTAAATAAAACATAAGCGAAGGCATGCATACTCCGCGTAAGCCAATGCATACATAAAAGAAATCAAAGAAGTAAAACAATTAAAATGTGTGGAGAAATGTCTTTGTAGCTAATATTGTTGTTTCAAGGAGCTGTTTCTGTAATGTTGACATCTATGATAGTGCAATTCGTGTTTAAACTGTCAAATTTAATGCGTGTTATTCTGACGTTTTATACCTGGACAAAAAAATGAAAATAACTGTTGTTGTTTGTTTATAAACTCGGGAGCATATAACAAAAACTAAAGTCAATTCACCATTGAAGGGTGTATTATTTACTCAAAAGATTTGCCTGCTGACATACTGAATTAAATGACATACATGCATGTTGAAATACTGAGGTAAATGACATAACTGCATGCTGATATACTGATCTAAATGACATACCTATATGCTGAAATACTGAGTTAAATGACATGAATGCTAAAAAAATAAGCTAAATGACTCACACGCATGCTGAAATACTGAGCTAAATGACATACATGCATGCTGAAATACTAAGCTAAATTACACACATGCATGCTGAAATACTAATCTAAATGGCATACACGCATGCTGAAAACCTGAGCTAAATGACATACATGCATGCTGAAATACTTAGCTAAATTACACACATGCATGCTGAAATACTGAGCAAAAATTACATGTATGCAAGTTTCGGAATTGCGTCTTTTCTGTTAACATGTGTGTTTTCTAAGTGTTTATCGTCTAGGATCATCTAAAGAAGGTTTGAAATTTCAAAAAGAAAGTTGACTTAGTGCTACACAAAAACTTACAAAATTGCGAGTTAATCTATCGGGAAAGTATTGTTATTTTAAATTGTACACGTGCATTCTACACCGAATGTAGACTTTCCTGCTGTCCAAAAGCATGGGATTGATGTTTTAAAAGACAATGAGTTGATACTGAATCAACAAAGCACTAGATTTATATCTAGATTTACGGCATAGCTGTCGATCCTCACTTATGACCTACCTACAAATGCTTACACAGCAGCATAGAAGAGCTCGAAAGCTGCTTCCGACAGTACATCTCTGGTTACATTGTACATAATGATGGCGAAGTGAAGGAGGCTTAGAACCGACTTCTGTTTATGACTTATCTCAATGGCTGGAAAATGTCTCCGCCCAACACTACCTGCATTTTAAGCGGATGGACGACCTTCTGTGTTTGGGACGTGTATTCGCAGATTGGTGAAGGAAGCTCTTCCCCAACCACGTGTGTTAATAAAGACAGTGTTCCCCTGATTTAACATTACAGTTTCTCACCAGCTGACGCGATGTCTGACAAACGCAATGTCAATCAGGGAAAGGTGCTCGCCACCTCGTTAGGATGTTCTTTGATCAAGCTTCTTTTTAACCACGTGTTGCAAGTACCTTAGTTTGCCCATGCATCAAGTATGACGGAACCCTCTGGATTTCGCATGACGTATCCATAACCATCGTTTCGAGGCCGGACATGTCCGTTTAGGTCTCCAGTTCACGGAATTGTTGCGTTTCGGCAATTTGGCCTCCAAGGTCGCAACCCCAAACCCCACATACCCCCCCCCCCCCCCCCCCCCCCACACACACACACCTTCGATGCATAGACCAGCAGCAATTAATCGTAATGCACTTTATACGGTCATATTTTACTTGGCCTCCACGATGCCGCCCATCAGCCATGTTCCGTTTACTATCGCCACACCGTTGCTACCCGAGTCGCAGTCGCTGTTAATAGGTTCCTGCCACTTATTGTTCATTGCATCGGCATTACGGAAATGGACTTTCTATTGGTACAGCATGTCATCCTTTCTCTGTTATACAATGTTTGCGACGTCCGCTATTGTTGTTTTGTTTGTTTTGAGTGTGTGTTTTGACATTATTTGACATTCGCAGAGTCGACTGATGTTTTGTTCTTTGAAGTCTTTGTCCCTCTTTTAGCTTCGTTCCTTAGGGTAAGAGGTATCCCTTCGTGGCCCCTGGTAGTCAGTGACGAGCAGGCCCGTGTGCCCTTACGGCCACTCGGTAGGAGGACTCTCTCGGGTTATTCTTTCACCAACACGCTAACTTACTGTAGCGCGGCGGCAGAAATAGTCTTGCCGCCGATCTTTCGTAGACTCAGAGAAGGTCAGTGATTGTTTGTAAATGACACGAAGAATTTAGTAAAAATACGTGAATTAAATCTAGGTCACTCGTTAAACAAGACTTGTTTTCAATCAAATAATGCATTTTTATCAACGTAAACTTAACTTACGGGACACTACAGCATTTAGGCTTTGCATGTTGTTGTTTTTGTTGTTGTTTATTATCAAACCATTATAAAGGAAGCTGTACAACGTCTTGCACCATAGCCAATGAGGAGACATTGACATGTTGATCAAAGTATTACAAGCCCATGTAACAAGGAAATGTACCATTGTAATCTGCATGCAGTTTCTGATTGTTAAGATTCCTTTCAATCCAGGTTACGAAATATAAGGTTTTTTTCCTTTCAGTAATTAAAAGCCCAATTTCGGTGCGCCTGGTTGTTTAAAAAGAGGGGTTACCTGGGCCCGATTTTCAACTAAAAGTATTATTTTATTTCAAAACTGGACGATACATTGTCGGTATTAACATGTAAAGTACTTTGTACATAGTCGCATAAAATACCATTGTTTCATGTCCTACTTCCCTTAAAGAGTGTTATTGTTTGATAAACAATACAATTTAGCATGTCCGTTGAAGTTGATTTTGGAAGAAATACAGAATACGTGTACACATGGAAAACAATACTGTGGCATTGTTCCGTGGTACAGTTTCGATTTTCGATATCGTTGACCAAGCTGACATGTTGTAATGCGTTGTTCTTTTAGTTAAAGTTGACCTTACTGATGACAAAAAGTATTAAACTGTGATAAAAATAAATAAACAAAATATACATGTTTGTGGGTTGTTGATAGTCTTAAATTAAACTAACTAGGAATTAGGTGAAATAGAACAGCCAAACAGGAGAAACAACGTTATATGTTCGATCATTTTCGTCAACACCCGGCCTTCCGAGAATAAAATCACCCGATTTTAGTTTTCCAATTTTATCCAATGAAATCGCGTCAAAATCTTCTCTCCAAAATGGCGACAAAGAAATCGCAGTCAGCGAGAAAGATTCGTAAAAAAAAAGCAAAATTAAAGCATCTACACATCTTATGCCTTAATATTTGACCTACAGTAGGTAGGTCCTTTAAGTTAGAATTATCGGATTTTATCGCCTATTCTTTTGTAGATATTGCAATTACAAACAGTGGAATATCGTATTTTCGCATAAATATAAGCTTAACTTCGATTTAAATACTTATAAAGATTTGTTATTTAACTGGAAGTGTTTGTTGATGATGGATAACCTGAGTATCACAAGAAAGGCAGAAAAGTCAACATACACTCCAAAGAGCACAAGCATTAAAACCGAGTCAAACAAATGAAAGGACCTACATTTATTTAGGGGTTATTCAGGGGAGACTACTCATTAATGTCCATCATTGTAGTGCGCATTTGTGCATTTAAATCAATACGCATCTGAACTCGAATCCGTAATATATTGGGCGTTTGATAATAAACCTACAATATATTTCATTAATATAGAAAAATCTACCTGCGGAACTCTGGAACTACATGATTTATTTGATGCATCGTAGATGTTCATACATGTGTATTTCTACACACACGCGGACGCGCGCGCACGCACACAACACGCACTTAATTGCTATATTCTAAAAATAATTTTCTCTTATAACTGATGGAAATTTAGCATCCCTTTTTTACATTTTTGCCTACATATTCTCATGGGGATATATGAACTCTGTATTATAGTTCACTTTGTATGTTTCATTTGAGATATCTAAAAGTGCATATCAGCAGTGTTGGGATGTGTTGTATTGCAACAATTTCTATAATACTGGCATTTGTAACAGTACATTTCGTTACGTTATGTTGACATTTGTGACAGTACGTACAATTCGTTGCTAAAAAGCTGACATTTGTGCAATACATGTCTGTAATGTGTACAGTTAATAGTACATTTGTTTGTTTCTTTAATGGCGATAATTGTGATAGTGCAATGCATGTCTTTAATGTTGTTATTTTAATAGTACGTTTGTTTTTGTAAAGATGATGTTCGTGACAGTTCACTTCGTGTTTTAAAGTTAAAATGTGTGATAGTACCATTATGAAAAAACTATTCATTTTTTTTGGACAGTTTAATGCGGTTTAAAATTGTTTACATTTGTTATAGGTTAATTAATAAATGGATAAACGTTCAGATCATTTCTGTTTTGTCGAACTTTATGATTATTTATAACTGAAATATTAACATGTGTGACAGGGAAATTAGTTTCTGATATGTAACCATTCGTCTATAATCTTAAGCCTTCAGAAATGCTATAGCTAATTGACATGCATGCATGCTAAAATGCGAGCTAAATAACATACATGCGTGTAGCTAAATTGTGTTTCTTACGTGTTTATCGTCCCACAAACAATATAGAATCATCTGAAGAGGGTTTAACTTTTGCGTAAAATGTTGACTTAGTGCAGAACTAAAACTCATTTAGTGTCGTTTATATGAATATACTTCTATACTATATCTGTATGGTATAATAAATATTAATTCACTATTTAAACTTTCGTCTAACTACTATGGACTTCAGCATCATCAGACTGGTTGTTTAGTCGCTGCTTGTTAACATCCGCTCGAGCTATGTTAATGCCTTTTTCTTTACCCTCATATTAATTTTGGATATTAAACTCACAGTAGAGAAAGAACATGAAAAGCATACCGGCGTCAAGAATCAGATAGGAAATCCTTAAAACTAGAGTGTACCGCAAAACCAACTCATACTGATCAGTAGTTAATTTAAATTAGGCCCACCCAGATAATCACCAACTCGGAGTTTTCAGCACGCTATATCAGAGAGCGGCGGTGGTTATATCAGACCCAGTTGATTTAAGGGCAGAGACAGATCATGTGTAATAATGTATTGTAACAATGCAATTATCCAAAATGACATTGAGCAAGGTTAGAAAACAAATGAAAAAGCAACACAAACTGCAAATACATTATGTAGAGGGAAAGTAAAGGTATAAGTAAATATGACACAGTCCTATGAGCATTGCAACATATACCAAAATTTGAAAAGGCATCGGACAAGGTTATTCAGATGAAAGACAGATGTAAAAGTAAGAACAAATCTGTTATGAGCCTTTAAACCAAAAGAAAGTAGTGACGTAACTAACCAAAATTGTTGATTGTAAGTAAATTGTTTTTATTGAAGACAAAAAATGATCAAATGAGTGTAAATGGTTGTTCATCATGTTCATGTGTAGATAGAATTGAGGGACCAAAGGAGCAAACGCAACAGTTACCTTCTAGGAACGGTCAGTTGGCAATATGGACCATCCAGGGTGTTTAAACCGGTTTAACAGAGCTCTAACCTCGCACTTTCTGAGGGTTTCGAAAATGCAAGCTCTGAAAAGAGCTGACCTAGCTCTAATAATAGTGATACATTAAAATACATATCCAGAGATTGCCCGGGTCTTTCCGTCTCCTAAGAAAACATAAGAATCCTTGAACGAGGTCCTTGTGGAGTGAAAGAGGCCATATACACCAGGGCACTTAAACTGGCAAAAAACTGGGACGGGGACGTTTCAGTCTTCCGCACATCTAGGATAAGATGCTCACTGTCCTCAGGAGGCGTTAACAAGCAGTTACTAAACAACCAGCTTGTGGATGAATTCTAAAATAGTTGGACGAAAGCTCCAGGTAAAGTTTTCTAACATATATTGTTTGTGAAATTGAAACGTTTTAATCGTGAGTTATACTTCTATACTATACATACCTGGTGCTGGTGTTGATACCATCCCTGGGACCCAGGTTGGATATAAACCTGTAAGGGAATAAATATAGTCTCACAATCATATTCAACTGTATACATAAAAGAACTATAAGCAAAGACATGCGTCACGATGCAAGCAAACGCTTCAATTCGAATAATAAGCGGAAAATATAAATCGGATTATTAAATGATTGTTCAGTTAACTATAATAGATTCATTCCGATATTCAGACTTGCATTCCTGTTACACAGTAAAGTACGTTGGTGAATAACTGGTATATATGCATGTTTTATCAACCTTAACGAACGAAAAGAGCAAAGTATACCTATCTGTAGCATATGTTAACCCAGCAAAGAGACCAGAAAGCCTTTACGTTTTTAAATTGCTACTTCATTTATTACTTTTCGTGCAAAGTCTTTCGCATTATAAATTACAATCTATAGAAAAAGCACAAATACATTAAAAACATATGCGTTCGATAGGAAAAGGCATGCATACTCCGCGTAAGCCAAGGCATACAGAAAAGAAATCAAAGAAGTAAAACATTTAAAAAGTGTGGAGAAATGTCTTTGTAGTTAATATTGTTGTTTCAAGGAGCTGTTTCTGTAATGTTGACATCTATGATAGTGCAATTCGTATTTAACCTGTCAACATTAATGCGTGTTATTCTGACGTTTTATATCTGGACAAAAAAATGAAAATAACAGTTGTTTGTTTATAAACTCGGGAGCATTTAACAAAAAACTAAAGTCACTTCACCATGGAAGTGTGTATTATTTACTCTAACAAGGGCGTTTAAATGAATGTGTATGTATTCAAACTATATCCCTCACAACTGTATCCAAATAGATCAAGGGCTTAACTGGGGACAAGTAGTTGTAAGTCACCATCTTATGTTTCTCCAGCTGACAGTTTTATGACCCAGACCCCAGTTTCTGACGTGTAACCATGGTAATTTCCGGTCAGTTGGTAATTATTTAGAGATCAATGTGTTATTCTCTTCTGATTGGTGTTTTCATACATGCATGCTAAAATACTGAGTTAAATGGCATACATGCATGTTGAAGTACTGCGTTAAATGACATACTTGCATGCTGAAATACTGATCTAAATGACATACATGCATGCTGAAATACTGAGCTAAATGACATACACGCATGCTGAAATACTAAGCTAAATGACATACACGCATGCTGAAATACTGAGCTAAATGACATACACGCATGCTGAAATACTGAGCTAAATTTCATACACGCATGCTGAAATACTAGGCTAAATGACATACATGCATGCTGAAATACTGAGTTAAATGACATACATGCATGCTGAAATACTGAGCTAAATGACATACATGCATGCTGAATTACTAAGCTAAATTACATCCATGCATGCTGAAATACTGAGCTAAATGACATACATGAATGCTGAAATACTGAGCTAAATTACATGTATGCAAGTTTCGAAATTGCGTCTTTTCTGTTAACATAAGTGTTTTCTAATGGTTTATCGTCTAGGATCATCTGAAGAAGGTTTGAAATTTCAAAAAGAAAGTTGACTTAGTGCTACACAAAAACTGATTGAGTGGCGCGTTAATCTATCGGGAAAGTATTGTTATTTTAAAGTACTGTAAACGTGCACTATACACCGAATATAGACTTTTCTGCTTTCAAAAGCATGGGATTGATGTTTTAAAAGACAATGAGTTGATACTGAATCAAAAATGCACTAGATTTATATCTAGATTTACGGCATAGCTGTCGATCCTCACTCATGACCGACCTACAAATGCTTACACAGCAGCATACAGCAGCTTTAAAGCTGTTTCCGACAGTACATCTCTGGTTACATTGTATATAATGATGGCGAAGTGAAGGAGGCTTAGAACCGACTTCTGTTTATGACTTATCTAAATGGCTGGGAAATGTCTCCGCCCAACACCACCTGTATTTTATGCGGATGGACGACCTTCTGTGTTTGGGACGTGTATTGGCAGATTGGTGAAAAACAGATCTTCCCCAACCACCTGTGTTAAAAAAGACAGTGTTCCCCTGATTTAACATTACAGTTTCTCACCAGCCGACGCGATGTCTGACAAACGCAATGTCAGTCAGGGAAAGGTGCTCGCCACCTCGTTAGGATGTTCTTTGATCAAGCTTCTTTTAACCACGTGTTGCAACTACCTTAGTTTGCCCATGCATCAAGTATGACGGAACCGTCTGGCTTTCGCATGGCTTATCCCTAACCATCGTTTCCAGGCCGGACATGTCCGTTTAGGTCACCAGTTCACGGAATTGTTGCGTTTCGGCAATTAAGCCTTCAGGGTCGTAACCCCCAACCCCACATTCCCACATACCCCCACACACCCACACACCCCGCAACCCCTCTCTGCAACCCACCTGCGATGTGTAGACCAGTAGCAATTAATCGTAATGTACTTTATACGGTCATATTTTACTTGGCCTCCACGATGCCGCCCATCAGCCAGGTTCCGTGTACTATCGCCACAACGTTGCTACCCGAGACGTAGTCGCTGTGAATAGGTTCCCGTTACTTATTGTTCATTGCATCGGCATTACGGAAACGGACTTTCTATTGGTACCGAATGTCATTCTTTCTCTGTTATACCATGTTTGCGACGTCCGCTATTGTTGTTTGGTTTGTTTTGAGTGTGTTTTTGACATTATTTTGACATTCGCAGAGCCGACTGATGTGTTTTGTTCTTTGAAGTCTTTGTCCCTCTTTTAGCTTCGTTTCTTGAGGTAAGAGGTATCCCTTCGTGGTCCCTGGTAGTCACTTTACGGCTACTCGGTAGGAGGACTCTCTCGGGTTATTCTTTCACCAACACGCTAACTTACTGTAGCGCGGCGGCAGAAACAGTCTTGCCGCCGATCTTTCGTAGACTCAGAGAACGGTCCGTGATTGTTTGTAAATGACACGAAGAGATTAGTAAAATGCGTGCATTAAATCTAGATCAATTAAAAAAACAAGACAAGTTTTCAAACAAATAATGCAATTTTATCAACGGAAACTTAACTTATGGGACACTACAGCATTTAGGCTTTGCATGTTGTTGTTTTTGTTGTTGTTGTTGTTTTTATCAAACCATTATAAAGGAAGCTGTACAACGTCTTGCACCATAGCCAATAAGGAGACATTGACATGTTGATCAAAGTATTACAAGGCCATGTAACAAGGAAATGTACCATTGTAATCTGCATGCAGTTTCTGATTGTTAAGATTCCTTTCAATACATGGTTACGAAATATAAGGTTTTTGTCCTTTCGGTAATTAAAAGTCCCATTTCGATGCGTCTGGTTGTTTAAAAAGAGGGGTTACCTGGGCCCGATTTCAACTAAAAGTATTATTTTATTTCAAAACTGGACGATACATTGTCGGTATTAACATATAAAGTACTTTGTACATAGTCGCATAAAATACCATTGTTTCATGTCCCATTACCCTTAAAGAGTGTAATTGTTTGATAAACAATACAATTAAGCATGTCCGTTGAAGCTGATTTGGGAAGAAATACAGAATAAGTGTACACATGGAAAACAATACAGTGGCTTTGTTTCGTGGTACAGTTTCGTTTAGTACTTCCTGTCTTAGAAAATAACCTTGTTTTCCCCCTTTTATCATCATAATCATAATCACCATGATCATTATCATCATCATCTGCAGCAGCATAAGCATCAGCATCATCTTCAACAACATTATTATAATCATTACAAGTATAACCATCCTTATCATAATAATCATCATCATCATTTTCATTATCATTCATCATCATCATTATCATCACCATTACCAAAACAGCATAGGTGTTTTACGGCCTACAGATATTTCGTATTAACCTGGTACCGCCGTTGGAGTAAATCCAGTTTGTAGGATGGGTGGGTCCTCAAAAATAAAAGATTACACTATTAATTCCCCAGTTTATAACAGAACAGAGTGGCATTGTTTAATGTGAACGTATTTAAGGAGTTGCTTTCGGTAGACGAATAAGGCAAGTCTTTAAAAACCACGCCAAAACAACCATTGCAAAGGATCAAAGAAATGCAAGCACTCAGATATTCTCTGCTTCAAAAATAGATAATATGTCGCAAATGAACTAAATAAATTTTATTGCTCTAGGAATAGTTAAACTATGTAAGGTCGGCTGTTTTTTTCCTGGACTGTTACATTGCATTTCACTGCTACATCATTATACAAAAAGACGACTATTACTAGCTAAATAATTATTTACGATTTATAAATGTACATATAATTTGGGGATCTTGTTTTTACCGTTGTAAATGCCTGCCATTTTCGATTTTTTTCGCATAGTTGCATAATGAGATTAAGTTCTGACCTCATAGTGGAATCAAGAACAGAAATCACATTTTTTGTTTGAACTGTAGATCAACCGTTTAAAGAGAGTTGTACAGTGGCAGGGCCATGCAGAGTTGTTTAACCTATTTGATTGGCAGTTTAACAAACATTCATAAATGACATACCTGTATTGCAGTCTATTTGACGTCTGGCGTGGTGCGTCCATGTACCTACGTCACTCAGTACTTCCAAATGAGATTGCTTAAATGTTATATAAAGTATGTTAGAAAGACTAAACTACACTTTCGAACAAACCTAATCCCATATAATAAATGGTACACACTTTGTCAAATGTCATCAAATCAATAGAAATACTGTGTCACGTACTTTATAGAAAATACTGCATGAAACACAATAAGTGGACCCTACCAAATCACACACAGATAATACTAAGTTACACAAAATAGAAAGAACATTATCAAACATAACCAACTGACCATTTATTGCATTCAACACGTTCAAATATAACATACGGAATCACATATAACAGGTGGATCATTGTGAACCCCAAACAGTAAATGGAACATACTGAATATTCTGCAAACACACACAATCATTGGATATACTGAATAACCTGAAATTACTGGAGGTTACTAATTGAGGCAAAAATGGCACATACTAAATCACACACGTAAAAAAGTACAACACCCCGAACCTCTTACACATGTAAAATACTGAATAACATACAAAGTAAGTGTGACTGAATTTCGCAAAATAAATTAAACATAATCACATATGATAAAAGAACATATTTAATAAAACACATAAACTAAACATAATGACTTACACCGTTACCAATAAACATAACGAATCACATAGAAAAATTGAACATACTGAAACACACAAAATACATTAGGGAAGCCCGCCTGCGACTTGTAACGCCTCAGCGGCCTCTTACACCAGAAGGGACCATAACTTTTATGTGGTGAGGTCTTCCAGCTGACCGGCGGTGGTTCTAACTATAAGCTGGGCGTCGCCAGTGTGACATTAACTGGGTCAGTTATGTGTGTAGTGCAGTAACAACATAGCCGACTTAAGACCCGGTCACACAGCCCTCCACGGGCGTATCGCGGCCGAATTACGGCCAAAAATTTTTTGCCCGTGAAGCAGACGCTGTTGGACGCTTTGAGGTCGCGATAAAGACGCGATACAGCCGTACTTTACCCGTCGTTACACGGGAATTCACACGCGGCTGGCCGCGCGAAAAAATTTTGGGCTGCCCAAAAATTTAGACCGCGGGTAATCGCGGGCGGTACACGTGGTACATACGCGGAACGAACGTGATAGGACGTGCTACGGCCGCGGTTAAGACGTGGTTACACGCAGTAGAACGCGAAATTTTAGCGGGTAATCGCGGGTGGAGCACAGTCATAGCACGTTTGTTCCGCGTCTATACCGCGTTGTTATCACGTGCATTAGCGTGTGCACTGCGTGTAAGCACGGACAAACGATTATACCCGTGGTAGGCCGCGGTACCGCCGCGCTTCACCCGCGATAAGGACGCGGAACAGTCGCCGGCGTCTGTTCCGCGGGCATACCACGGGTAAACCGCGGGTAAGCCAATTTATCACATTTTCCACCACGGGCAACCGCGGGCAAAAAAAAAATCGCGAAATTTTACCCGCGATACAGACGCGAAAGGCTGTGTGACCGGGCCTTTAGGGAGGACTGACCCTTTAAGCCAACTAAGCACACGAGGTCGGGAAAATAGGCATTGTCTCACTCGGGGTGTGGCTGCCTCACTCGGGTGTGGTTTTACGACTCTAGTTTTAATACACGGTCTTATATCACATGATATGAGATGGAAACGTAAATGACGCATACCACACGTCTAGTCATATGACGGAACCAAACTGAAGTTATGTAAATGTATTAGTATGGAACGCCTTTACTGCCTCATTATGTGAACCATGGTGTAATCGTGTGGTTTGGTAATTGTATCCAGTGCGCTTGTCATTATGCTCTGTAATATTGTCATTGCATTATGTAAGTTTGTCATTATGTTCTGCCATACTGTCATCGTTTTCGGTAGGTTAGTCTTTATGCTTTGTCATATTGCCATTGTATAAAGTACATAAGTCATTCTGCCCTGTCATTTGTCCATTGTTTTCTGTCTTTTTGTCATTCTATACTGTGTATTGGCCAGTCCGTTCAGTCAATTTTCCATTGTATCCTGTTGGTTGATCATTCTACTAGGACATATTTTTATTGTATTCTGTACGTTTGTAATTCTGCTCTGTCAAATTGCTATTTGTTTGGTATGTTGGTCAATCTGCTCAGTCAAATGTCCATTGTATTCTGTCTATTTGGTATTCTGTTATGTCATAATGCCAGTTTGTTCTTTGTCTTAGTCATCCTGTTCTGTCATTTGTCCATTGTATTCTGTCTATTTGGTATTCTGTTATGTCATAATGCCAGTTTGTTCTTTGTCTTAGTCATCCTGTTCTGTCATTTGTCCATTGTATTCTGTCTATTTAGTATTCTGTTCTTACACATTGTCATTGTATTATGTGCTTTAGTTGTTCTGTTCTGTATATTTGCCAGTTTGCTAGGTCATATTTCCATTGTATTCTGTACGTTAGTCTTTTCTGCTCTGTCAAATTGCCATTTAAGTATATAATTGGTCATTCTACTCTGTCAAATATCCATTACCTTCTCTATATTTGTCATTCTGTTTTGTCATAATTCTTTTGTTTTCCGTGCTTCAAACATGACCCAATATTTGTCATTGTAGTGTTAAGGTATGGACGGAGGTTGCTCTAACAAATTATATTTAGATTTTACCCAATATGTACCTTTTAGCCTAAGCTATGAAAGCAGGCTGCTCTTACAAATTATACTAGATATGACCAAATATGTCTAATTTAAGTGCCAGTATATGGACAGAGGTTGCGCTAACAAATTTTACCAAGATTTTACCAATGTGTCATTTTAGGTTAAAGCTATGGACGCAGGTTGCTCCAACAAATTATACCTAGATATTACCCAATATGTATCATATTAGGCCAAAGGTATGGATGGGGGGTTGCTCTAATAAATTATAACTAGATATTAAACAATATATCACTTTAGTGTTAAGGTATGGACAGAGGTTGCTCTAACAAATTACATCTATATATTACCCAATATGTGCCATGTAGATAATGAGATAATGCCAAAAATAAGTCATTTTATGCTAACGGCATGGGTTCTATAAGAAATTATAACTAGAAATAACCCAATATGTGTCATTTTCGGGTAAAGTAATTACAGAATACGACGTCAATATGACAGAGTACAATGACCAACTTACAGAATAAACTGTCAATATGACATAGCATAATGACAAATCGACTAAAGATAACGGCAACATGACAGAGCATAATGACAAGTGCATAGGGTACAATTATCAAAACAAAGAATCACGCCATGTTTCACATAATGAGGGAGTGCTTACGTTCCATATATTCGTGTCAACAAACATACTTCATTGGGTCGCCGAGAATTTTATTTGGTTTTAGATTTGTCTTTCGGGTGACGTCACAGCTTTTAAGACGAGGTCGTATTTTTAAACGAACATTGTTATTCTATTGAAATAAATCACTGAGGAATTTGAATTTTCATAGAGCTCTTCTGATTGGCTACAAATGTAGGGCGACTTCTTATTCTGCTGTTAAAGAACACATTGTTACATTTATAATTAAGTGTTCTGTTTCTTCTTTTTTGTGTGGCTTCTAAAGAACTACGAGATAAACAAAAATAAACTAGGAACTTTGAAAAAAGAAACAAGTAAATTTTTACGCATATCGATTGTCAAATTTTTATTTTCAAATTGCAGGACTGCATTAAATTTTTCATTGCCATATTCATTTTAAGCATTTCTTAAATATAAATAAATTTTATAATCACAGTTTTGGTCTTTTTTACATGCAACAAAAAGCAATAACAGCTCGGTGAATATTACAATAATTAGTGGCCTGATTGCTTTAGATTTGGACATACTGCACTTATCATCAGACACATTTGCTCGAACGCTTTGATAGACATATGTAATATTTGCCTCGCTATTCAAGATTTGTTAAGATTTAATTTTCATGGTTTTACTATTGTATTAAAGAATATTAGTTTTGCGGACATATTGAAAGGTCATATAATTCAATGTTTTTGATGCGTGTTGTAAAGAGTTCACGCGCTAAGGCGAATATTTGTGACTTCGTACCAGTTCACGCGCTAAGGCGAATATTTGTGACTTCGTACCAGTTCACGCGCGTACCACTATTATGTGTTTGGAAACATCTTGCACTTGTTGAATAGGTGTTGTGCAGCCGAAGGAATAAAAGACTGTCAATCTCACTTACTCCGTTTACTCCGTTAACAACACAATCTTTTTGAAACATGTTTTATTCCTAAAAGCAAATGAAGTGTTGCTAAATGCTACTATGTTAAATATGCTAAGCTTTCTGATATATTATTTTCGGCGACGTTGATGCGCTGCAAAACTGGAAAATAGTATCTCACAAAACATGTTAACATTCTGAATCACATATAGTACATGGAACATTATAAATCACTCAAGTAAATGGAACATACTGAATCACACACAGTCAATGGAACTTAATAGCGCGCACAAAGTAAACAGAGCATACTTAGTAAGGAAAAGTAGATAGTACATACTAAATCACTCAAAACAAACAGAGCATTCTAAATCTGACTCGGTAAATGGAATATAATGTATTACACGCAGTCACTAGAACATACTTAATTGCACAAAGTTAATGGAATATACTGAAACCCGCACATTAATGGAATATACTGAATCACACACATTACACGGAATATTCTAAATCACACACGTTAAATGGAATATACTGAATCACACACATTAAATAGAACATACTGAATCACACACGTTAAATGGAATATACTGAATCACACACATTAAATAGAACATACTGAATCACACACATAAAATGGAATATACTGAATCACACACATAAAATGGAATATACTGAATCACACACATTAGATAGAACATACTGAATCACACACATAAAATGGAATATACTTAATCACACACGTTAAATGGAATATACTGAATCACACACGTTAAATGGAATATACTGAATCACACACATCAAATAGAACATACTGAATCACACACATAAAATGGAATATACTGAATCACACACGTTAAATGGAATATACTGAATCACACACATTAAATAGAACATACTGAATCACACATATAAAATGGAATATACTGAATCACACACGTTAAATGGAATATACTGAATCACACACGTTAAATGGAATATACTGAATCACACACATTACACGAAATATTCTAAAACACACACATTAAATGGAACATACTGAATCACACACATTAAAAGGAACATACTGAATCACACATATAAAATGGAATATACTGAATCACACACATATCACGAAATATTCTAAAACACACACATTAAATGGAACATACTGAATCACACACGTTAAATGGAATATACTGAATCACACACGTTAAATGGAATATACTGAATCACACACATTACACGAAATATTCTAAAACACACACATTAAATGGAATATACTGAATCACACACGTTAAATGGAATATACTGAATCACACACATTACACGAAATATTCTAAAACACACACATTAAATGGAACATACTGAATCACACACATTAAAAGGAACATACTGAATCACACATATAAAATGGAATAAACGTAATCCCACATATTAAATGGAATATACTGAATCACACAAGTTAAATGGAATATACTGAATCACACAAATTGCACGAAATATTCTAAAACACACACACTAAATGGAACATACTGAATCACACACATTAAATGGAATATACTGAATCACACACATAAAATGGAATATACTGAATCACACACATTAAATGGAATATACTGAATCACACACATTAAATAGAACATACTGAATCACACACATAAAATGGAATATACTGAATCACACACGTTAAATGGAATATACTAAATCACACACGTTAAATGGAATATACTGAATCACACACATTACACGAAATATTCTAAAACACACACATTAAATTGAACATACTGAATCACACACATTAAATGGAACATACTGAATCACACATATAAGATGGAATAAACGTAATCCCACACATTAAATGGAATATACTGAATCACACACGTTAAATGGAATATACTGAATCACACAAATTAAATAGAATATACTTAATCACACACATTTAAATGGAATATACTGGATCACACACGTTAAATGGAATATTCTTAATCACACACGTTGAATGGAACATACTGAATCACGCACATTAAATGGAATATAATGAATCACACACATTTAATGGAACATACTAAATCACACACATTAAATGGAACATACTGAATCACACACGTTAAATGGAACATACTGAATTACACACATTAAACGGAATATACTGAATCACACACATTAAATGAAATAAACTGAATCACACACGTTAAATGGAATATACTGAATCACACAAATTAAATAGAATATACTTAATCACACACATTAAATGGAATATACTGGATCACACACGTTAAATGGAATAAACTGAATCACACATATTTAATAGAATATACTTAATCACACATGTTATATGGAACATACTGTATCAAGCACAATAAAAGGAATATAATGAATCACACACATTAAATGAATCATACTGAATCACACACGTTGAATGGAACATACTAAATCACACACATTAAATGAAATAAACTGAATCACACACATTAACTGAAACATACTGAATCACACACACATTAAATAGAACATACTGAACCGCACATATTAAATGGAATATAGTGAAACACACACATTAAATGGAACATACTAAATCACACACATTAAATGAAACATACTGAATTACGCACATTAAAGGGAACATACTGAATCACACACATTAAATGAAATAAACTGAATCACACACATTAACTGAAACATACTGAATCACACACATTAAATGAAATAAACTGAATCACACACATTTAATGGAATAAACTGAATCACACACATTAAATGAAATAAACTGAATCACACACATTAAATGGAATAAATTGAATCACACACATTAAATGGAATAAACTGAATAACACACATTAAATAAAATAAACTGAATCACACGCATTAAATAGAACATACTGAATCACGCATATTAAATGGAATATAGTGAAACAGACACATTAAATGAAACATACTGAATCACACATATTAAATGGAATATACTGAACCACACACATTAAAAAGAATATACTGAACCACACACATTAAATGGAATATTCTGAATCACACATATTAAATGGAATATACTGAAACACGCACATTAAATGGAACGGTTGCAGAGACTATATTTCACTAACCTGTGACAGAATGTTATCTGGAACGTGGTTGTAGATGTAGTTAGCTTCTGGTCCATAATTAGCTAGAGCTGACGTCACCTGATCATAATCAAAACGGTTAAAAGCTTCACCATCAAAATGCGTACAACAGATATAAAAGCCTTCACTTTTTGTATTAATTTATTTATGATCGATGTGTTTTACAAGTAGTTTAAATTGTTTATATTATTTATTCATCATATACATGTACTTAACTGTTATTTACAACCTTATATTCTACATTATCAATTGTCAAGATTTCTGTATAATCTACATCTCCAACGGTCATTTGGGAGATTTTCATAACTATATTAACAGTGGTCATGTTATAGATATTTCGTTAACTACATTTTAAAATGTCATTATTAAAAATGTTTATCCTCATTTTGTCAATAGTCATTATACAAATTTGTCACTGATTTCATAATCAACTTTCAATTACGTCAAATTAGATATTTTTCATTGTCTACATTCAAACTGTTTATTTGTAGAATTTTATACGCTTAATTATCACCAGTCGTTGAAAAAATACTTGCTATGTTTCTTTTTTTATTTATGTCTCAAGCAATTGGATACGTCATTTCCTGTCTTTATCGAATATTCTTGCAAAATGTTTGAGAATCGAGCCCGACTTGTAGACATGTTTTATAATGTTGATGCCCTATATCTCTTATTTACTATTTATTAGATTTATATAGAAAATGAAAAAAAAGACAGCTGATACTGTGCTTATTTACCTTACTGCTGCTTGTCTAGATACCTACTTAAAATGCATGTGCTTTAAGCAACGTATCTCCTATATTACCGTGTTGTTGTGTTTGTTATTGTTGTTGTTGTTTTGTGTGTTTTTGTTGTTGTTTATTTCGGGGGGGGGGGGGCGTTAGGGTACGGGTAGGCAGGCGGAATAAGTCCCGGAAGTAGAACACAGACCATGAAGTGCTTTTTTATATGTTTTTGTTTGTTTTTGGACTTTGGTTTTAAAGATAACAAGGGTTAACGTTTAATCTGAAACATAAATAGGAAAGTATGTATATCGCACCGTCGATTATGTATAATTACATATCGATGTTTTTGCTCGTGAATTATTTTTAAATGGGTCTTTTTCATAAGAATGTGTTGTTTTTTTCTCACTATGCACTGTCAACAAGGCACTGCACAATTGGTTTACTGTACCACAGGATTCGACAATAAATATCGAGTGAAGGTTTTTTTTTTTTGTAAACACACTACACTCTCTACCCTACTCACATCTTGTGTTGAGATGTCATTTCCGGGATCCATCAGTAACACTCGCTGATCCACAACGAGCACGTTGACCAGAGACCGGGCACCAGTGTCCGCCACAAGCTCCACGTGTTCCCCAGGCTCTGCTGACGTCACATTGAACGACAGCGAAACCTACGAAACATATCATACACACTGGTATAGAGCACTGATTTAACGTCCAGCATACTAGTTTGCAATCAATCAATGACATCAATCAATCAGTGACATTGTTTAATACTGCCTTTCTTTGATTACATGCCGGTTTCAAAACCATGACAATATAGGCTACAGTAAAGTAGTTTAAAAGCGGATCAACTGGTCATGATAACAATACTTCCACGCTATGCAGAACTATAGTTACACTTGCATCACTATATAGAATTGTACATCCAACCCGTGGCCGTTTGCCTATGAAACTGACGGTCATTTTACTGAACCATTTAGATCGGTGTGTGACGGGATATAATATTATACAAAATCACGCCATGCAAACAAAACAGTTATAACAATAATCAGACTCTATTTACCAATAGACAAATGCTGTTTTAAGTGTTTTATCTTTTACGGGAAAATGTATCAATGTGTTTTGAATTAGAAAGATATATCATAAACGTTAGTAACATGTACAATGAGAAGACATTTCACACTTCAAATTACGATAAGAAGACACCCAATATCTAAGTGACTGCCACAGTCAAATTACAATATGAAGACACCCAATATCTAAGTGACTGTCACAGTCAAATTACGATAAAAATACACCCAATATCTAAGTAACTGCCACATTCAAATTACAATGAGAAGACACCCAATATCTAAGTGACTGGCACAGTCAATTTCCATGAGAAGACACCCAATATCTAAGTGACTGCCACAGTCAAATTACAATGAGAAGACACCCAATATCTAAGTGACTGTCACAGTCAATTTCCATGAGAAGACACCCAATATCTAAGTGACTATCACAGTCAAATTACAATGTGAAGACACCCAATATCTAAGTGACTGTCACAGTCAATGTCCATGAGAAGACACCCAATATCTAAGTGAATGTCACAGTCAAATTACAATGAGAAGACACCCAATATCTAAATGACTGTCACAGTCAATTTCCATGAGAAGACACCCAATATCTAAGTGACTGCCACAGTCAAATTACAATGGGAAGACACCCAATATCTAAGTGACTGTCACAGTCAAATTACAATGAGAAGACACCCAATATCTAAGTGACTGCCACAGTCAAATTACAATGAGATGACACCCAATATCTAAGTGACTGCCACAGTGAAATTACAATGAGAAGACACCCGATATCTAAGTGACTGTCACAGCCAATTTCAATGTGAGAACACCCAATATCTAAGTGACTGTCACAGTCAAATTACAATGAGAAGACACCCAATATCTAAATGACTGTCACAGTCAATTTCCATGAGAAGACACCCAATATCTAAATGAGAGTCACAGTCAAATTATAATAAGAAGACACCCAATATCTAAGTGACTGCCACAGTCAAATTACAATGGGAAGACACCCAATATCTAAGTGACTGTCACAGTGAAATTACAATGAGAAGACACCCAATATCTAAGTGACTGCCACAGTCAAATTACAATGGGAAGACACCCAATATCTAAGTGACTGTCACAGTGAAATTACAATGAGAAGACACCCAATATCTAAGTGACTGTCACAGCCAATTTCAATGTGAGGACACCCAATATCTAAGTGACTGGCACAGTCAAATTACAATGAGAAGATACTCAATATCTAAGTGACAGTCACAGTCAAATTACACATCCGATATCTAAGTGACTGTCACAGTTAAATTACAATGAGAGGTTTAAAAAAATTGCGTTACTGCCTTATTCAGTCTTAATGTTTTTTTATCATAAAGCTTTTTAATCGATAAAGTCTGATGAGTGTTACAATATTCAATTAATAGCAGATTAATAACAACGTCATCGGTGTGAAGAGTTTGGCATGACAATCGATTCTATAAAGAATCAGAAGCCAGAGACATCAGCGTTTTTATTGCTTACGTGGTTACGAAATATGTCTATTCCGTCGTTAATTTCCATGTACACAGAGTCGGCGTTCCAAAGGTTGTTCTTGTTAAAGTAGAACACTACCACGTGTGCGTATGGTTGCATTATTTTGGTGACGTTGAACCGGAAATTTCCCGTCTTTTGTCCGAGCATTCGCACCACTCCTGAGTGAACCGCGTGGTCGTTCGCCATAACCTGGAAAGAGCATGTGGATGGGGAATTAGCGTTTTTTGTTGTTGTTGGGGCTGCTGTTGTTGTTGCTGCTGCTGTTGTTGTTAACTTCGTCAAATCATAGGGTGAAGTTAAAGTTACTGCACACATACTGCCAAAAGGAAAGATCAGCGACCAGAGGTTTTAAGAAGTTTAGTTTTGGGAGATTGTTATTAAAATAGGATGAATCACAATTGCTTGAGTATGGTAACTGTTCTCATATTTAACATCAACACTTTGTTTTTTCTCGTTGCTGTGAAAGGAGGTGCAGATGACTGAGTAAAATACACTTCTAAGCAATCTGTCAAAAATTAACAAAAACTAAAAACACTACGCTCAAACAAAAAGACACTCTTCCAGATAAGAACGCAAATATACTTACAAAGTACTGTAGCGCCTCAATGCCATCCGTGCAGTTAATATTAAACTCAACTTCCTTATTTATCTGAAACGATGTTATACATCAAACTATAATTTGTGTCTAATATTTCAAAAATATATGAACATATTCCCGCTTTAAAATGTGCATAAACACATTTAAACACTGCACAAAATAGTATTGGTAGGGTGGCATATTTATGTTACCTTATTATTTAACCATTTTCATCTGCAACAGCTCATGACAATGTAATTATATCTTTGATCCTTTCCTTTTCTAGGAAAAAATGAGAATGACGTTACTAACCGCTGCCGAGGGTGACGTCATTATGAGCTGAATACTTCCGTTACGCAAGTTTGGTGTGACGTCAATGTCTAACGTTGTAGCAATGCCGTTATATTCCGCCTACGGACAAAGGACGATATATAGTTTGATTATCCGGGAATATGTAATAACATAGTTCACATTTTGCCCTAATTATTTCACCGTTGTAATTCGGCTTTTTTTTATACTTCGTTTTGGAAATGGCGAGACGTTACCGCTTTAAAAAGGGATCGTATTTTTTTAACGTTTGTTACCATTCTATGTCAGCATAGTGTTTTATTATAGTGTTCTGTTTCTCCTTTTTTAAAAAGTTCGAAACTATTGTATGTAAGAGTTTTCATTATCTCAATTAGCTATCAATTATAATTGATTACTAATTGCTAACAGTGTATTAACAAAACATATAATAAGAAGATATTTTTAAAACTGTTATTACAGTGAACTGGCTGTTGTATTTAGTGCAGGACAACTTTGTTAGAACTTGATTTACACGAGACGTTTGCCCTATTGTTTTTATTTTGCTCATGATTTTTTCGAACTGGATTAGTTTCATAAAAAATTCCTCCGCAAGCATATTTCAAGCTATACATACTGTGCCATATAACACAGTGTGGGAAAAATAAGTAGCTAAAATAATTAAACAAAAATTACTTAGAAGTAGTGAACAAAAGCATTCATAAATAATTATAGAAAATACCAGCAAGTGCAACGTCTGAGCATCCATTGGAACGTCAACAATGACGTCAAGGTAGCCGCTACTAGGAGCAGTAAACCGTTGCTCCGACAACGCACGTGCACGGTAGCCCGTGGCGACGGTAACGTCGCTGAACTTTATATACGGCCTAATGAAGAGATTCTCGACAGAAGAAACCACGGGACGGCCGTCTGATTGTGCGACATGGAGCTAGAAATGAAAAAAAAAATATTCGCTTGTATTCCCGGCTGAGCACAATATAGCGCCTGCATATTTCATTCGATATCAAGCGATACGTTTTATTTGTTAAAGTTAGTATCCCACAGTTTGCCTGTATCAAATACAAGAAACTTTTTTTAAATGTTCACGTTTGAATATATAATATATTTACCTAGAAAATATTTAATCAGGTTGACAATTTAATAAAAAAAATCATTGTGGTTGAAGAAAGTTCACTTTTTGGGCAAATGTTCTTCGAATATATAAGCTAGATAAACAGTGGCCAAACAGCATGAACTACCAAGAACGAATTGACCGAAGAAGGCATCGTCGGAGGCCCCGGCTTCTGAATACGTTTCTCTCCAATCATACACTGTGGGATTTTTATCTACGATATCGCCGTATTGAGAGTTAAATTTGAATAGGTATCAGCCAATCAAAACAACGCTTACATTTCCTCTACTCGTACGTGTGAAAGCCGAAACAGTGAAAGAACGAATTTATCTCTGGACTGAAATCTTCATCGGATTATGAAGCGTCCAATGAAATATCATTACCAGAAACTGCGAAAAGTGAACTAAATATCCCGCGATCGATGAATGGAATGGATCGGTTGTGGGTGTCCGACGATGCGAAGAAGGATAAATAATGTAGATATAAAGCAAGCAGATGACCATCAGAGCTCGTTTGTTCTGCATCATAAGGTGCCACTCTAGCAGTGGGCAACTTGATTAGGCCTAATAAATGACCGATCGACTGGCCCAGTTTAACCACGCCCAGACAGGACTTGATTCAATTCCACTAAACACGGAACAGTCAGATGCAGGACAATTAATTATACAGTTTGGGCGATGAAACAGTGTACTGATAAGTTCGGAATATATACACAAAATCAGCTGACTAAAAGATGCAAAAGATGTTTGAAAACTCCAAGTGGAATGTGAAGTCAAAACACGCGGTTTGACGCGATCTTGTGCGAGTAAAATTGGGCGTTTCAACAAAATACGCCAAGGGATATGATAATGTTAGTCATAACTGTCAACCAGCTGACTTAATTATAATTTTATATGCTACATTGTTTATAAAACGAATGATAATAACGAATTACGAATAATTTTGCGATAATATTAATAAGTAAGTGTAAAACAAAAGGGAATAAGAACTAGTTTATGTACTAAAACACAGTTTAAAGGTGGTATCCGACAGTTTGTACGTAACAATATTTTAAAATTGATTTGGTAATTTGGGCAAACTTATACTTTAGTCTAAGTAAAGATGGCTATGAACACTTCCTATAATATAAGACGGTGCAATTCGCGGTGGAAAAAAACAACACTTTAAATGTTGTTGTTTTTTTTCTAAATCTAAAGTGTCGATTACCTAGACGACAATATAACATGATGTCAAAAGCAAGTTGTCACGCGGTTTTTTAAAGGTTAACAATAGTTATTTCTATCTATCTATCTATAGCTGGTTTATTTAAGGGTCAGCACATACATTCGTATTTAATCGTGACCCCGTCATACTGCCCTAGTATGACTTAAAGATGGTTTGACCAATGTGCCTAAAGGTGGGCTCCTATCAGGTATCCAATTTCGGTTACCTATTTATATAGCTAATAAGCTTAGAAAAGTTGGGTGTTTTCGTAGTTTTGTCCTATTATAAGGTGAGTGATTGAGTTTGTGAATTTCACTGCCTAACTTATTGCCCTAATCTCACCTTATGGTTATATGGCACAGGACCCTTTTTTCACCCCTAATGTGGGGTGTCCATTTCTGTTGGTTTTTTTATTATAAGGATTGGTTACTAGGTTGACATCTTCCAACTTATTGAAACGAAATTGTCATTGGAAGGGGTCTTCCTATATCCATTTCCTTTTTTTGTCATTGACTATGGGTGGGGTAATTGATTATGGGTCCTGTGCTTGTTTAACCGAGTTATCATGTCTGGACGACCGAGGCCCGACCGCCCCTTATAGTTATTTCTGCAGCGTGGCAAATATAGCAAATACCTATTTGCAATGACGAGTGGTGATTTATGCTTTACTTATCACACTGATCAACGAACAGAATTTTGCAGGACCTTTTTTTTTAAATAAACAATGACTTATTTGCTACATGTAATAAAACAAAAACAACATTTTTGTCAAAACTTTCGGATACCACCTTTAAAAGCGCGCATCGTGAAAAGTGAAAGATTATGTATTAGATGACCGCTCTGCTGTTAATGTGCTGAGTTTTAGTCACTCCATGTCACAGCCAAACCCTCGGCTAAGCCTTATTTAGGAACAAGTGTGTGGACTGGAGCTTCACTCTTAGCCTGCTATTGGCATATTATTAGGGCTTAAGCAAATAGCGCAGATCCAGATCAGCAAGCTCCTGGGACCTGTGTGATCAAGATCTACACTATTTGTTGCTCAGTCTCTGTTTATAAGTATATTAACCCTGACATGTAACATATATAATATTAAAGCAAAATTCCTGAGAATTAAGCTGGGATTTTTACCCGCAAGTTGAAGGTTAGTTGATAATAATATAACAGTTTAACAAGTGTTCGTTCTGCGGTATCTGAGCCGAATTGGCGCAGTCATAGAGAATCTGGGAATGATGCAGTCATAGCGAATCTGGGAATGGTGCAGTCATAGCGAGTCTTGGAATGGTGCAGTCATAGCGAGTCTGGGAAAGTTGCAGTCACAGCGAGTCTGGGAATGGTGCAGTCATAGCGAGTCTTGGAATGGTGCAGTCATAGCGAGTCTGGGAAAGTTGCAGTCACAGCGAGTCTGGGAATGGTGCAGTCATAGCGAGTCTGGGAAAGTTGCAGTCACAGCGAGTCTGGGAATGGTGCAGTCATAGCGAGTCTGGGAAAGTTGCAGTCACAGCGAGTCTGGGAATGGTGCAGTCACAGCGAGTCTGGGAATGGTGCAGTCATAGCGAGTCTGGGAATGGTGCAGTCATAGCGAGTCTGGGAAAGTTGCAGTCACAGCGAGTCTGGGAATGGTGCAGTCACAGCGAGTCTAGGAATGGTGCAGTCACAGCGAGTCTGGGAATGATAAAGTCACAGCGAATCTGGGAATGGTGCAGTCATAGCGGGTCTGGGAAAGTTGCAGTCACAACGAGTCTGGGAATGGTGCAGTCATAGCGAGTCTGGGAAAGTTGCAGTTACAGCGAGTCTGGGAATGGTGCAGTCACAGCGAGTCTGGGAATGGTGCAGTCACAGCGAGTCTGGGAATGGTGCAGTCACAGCGAGTCTGGGAATGGTGCAGTCATAGCGGGTCTGGGAAAGTTGCAGTCACAGCGAGTCTGGGAATTGTGCAGTCATAGCGAGTCTGGGAAAGTTGCAGTCACAGCGAGTCTGGGAATGGTGCAGTCACAGCGAGTCTGGGAATGGTGCAGTCATAGCGGGTCTGGGAAAGTTGCAGTCACAGCGAGTCTGGGAATGGTGCAGTCATAGCGAGTCTGGGAAAGTTGCAGTCACAGCGAGTCTGGGAATGGTGCAGTCAGAGCGAGTCTGGGAATGGTGCAGTTACAGCGAGTCTGGGAATGGTGCAGTCACAGCGAGTCTGGGAATGGTGCAGTCATAGCGAGTCTGGGAATGGTGAAGTCATAGCGAGTCTGGGAAAGTTGCAGTCACAGCGAGTCTGGGAATGGTGCAGTCACAGCGAGTCTAGGAATGGTGCAGTCACAGCGAGTCTGGGAATGATACAGTCACAGCGAGTCTGGGAATGGTGCAGTCATAGCGGGTCTGGGAAAGTTGCAGTCACAGCGAGTCTGGGAATGGTGCAGTCATAGCGAGTCTGGGAAAGTTGCAGTCACAGCGAGTCTGGGAATGGTGCAGTCACAGCGAGTCTGGGAATGGTGCAGTCACAGCGAGTCTGGGAATGGTGCAGTCACAGCGAGTCTGGGAATGGTGCAGTCATAGCGGGTCTGGGAAAGTTGCAGTCACAGCGAGTCTTGGAATGGTGCAGTCATAGCGAGTCTGGGAAAGTTGCAGTCACAGCGAGTCTGGGAATGGTGCAGTCACAGCGAGTCTGGGAATGGTGCAGTTACAGCGAGTCTGGGAATGGTGCAGTCACAGCGAGTCTGGGAATGCTGCGGTCATAGCGAGTCTGGGAATGGTGCAGTCATAGCGAGTCTGGGAATGGTGCAGTTGTAGCGAGTCTGGGAATGGTGCAGATATAGCGAGTCTGAGAATTGTGCCGTCATAGCGACTCTGGGAATGGTGCAGTCACAGCGAGTCTGGGAATGGTGCAGTTATAGCGAGTCTGGGAATGGTGCAGTCATAGCGAGTCTGGGAATGGTGCAGTCATAGCGGGTCTGGGAAAGTTGCAGTCACAGCGAGTCTGGGAATGGTGCAGTCATAGCGAGTCTGGGAAAGTTGCAGTCACAGCGAGTCTGGGAATGGTGCAGTCACAGCGAGTCTGGGAATGGTGCAGTCATAGCGGGTCTGGGAAAGTTGCAGTCACAGCGAGTCTGGGAATGGTGCAGTCATAGCGAGTCTGGGAAAGTTGCAGTCACAGCGAGTCTGGGAATGGTGCAGTCACAGCGAGTCTGGGAATGGTGCAGTTACAGCGAGTCTGGGAATGGTGCAGTCACAGCGAGTCTGGGAATGGTGCAGTCATAGCGAGTCTGGGAATGGTGCAGTCATAGCGAGTCTGGGAAAGTTGCAGTCACAGCGGGTCTGGGAAAGTTGCAGTCACAGCGAGTCTGGGAATGGTGCAGTCATAGCGAGTCTGGGAAAGTTGCAGTCACAGCGAGTCTGGGAATGGTGCAGTCATAGCGGGTCTGGGAAAGTTGCAGTCACAGCGAGTCTGGGAATGGTACAGTCATAGCGAGTCTGGGAAAGTTGCAGTCACAGCGAGTCTGGGAATGGTGCAGTCACAGCGAGTCTGGGAATGGTGCAGTCACAGCGAGTCTGGGAATGGTGCAGTCACAGCGAGTCTGGGAATGGTGCAGTCATAGCGGGTCTGGGAAAGTTGCAGTCACAGCGAGTCTGGGAATGGTGCAGTCATAGCGAGTCTGGGAAAGTTGCAGTCACAGCGAGTCTGGGAATGGTGCAGTCACAGCGAGTCTGGGAATGGTGCAGTTACAGCGAGTCTGGGAATGGTGCAGTCACAGCGAGTCTGGGAATGCTGCGGTCATAGCGAGTCTGGGAATGGTGCAGTCATAGCGAGTCTGGGAATGGTGCAGTTATAGCGAGTCTGGGAATGGTGCAGATATAGCGAGTCTGAGAATTGTGCCGTCATAGCGACTCTGGGAATGGTGCAGTCACAGCGAGTCTGGGAATGGTGCAGTTATAGCGAGTCTGGGAATGGTGCAGTCATAGCGAGTCTGGGAATGGTGCAGTCACAGCGAGTCTGGGAAATGCTGCGGTCATAGCGAGTCTGGGAATGGTGCAGTCATAGCGAGTCTGGGAATGGTGCAGTTATAGCGAGTCTGGG
This sequence comes from Sinonovacula constricta, assembly GCA_007844125.1. Lineage (NCBI taxonomy): Eukaryota > Metazoa > Mollusca > Bivalvia > Cardiida > Solecurtidae > Sinonovacula > Sinonovacula constricta. The sequence continues at coordinate 53,150,638 of CM017558.1, forward strand.
AATGGTGCAGACATAGCGAGTCTGAGAATTGTGCCGTCATTGCGAGTCTGGGAATGGTGCAGTCACAGCGAGTCTGGGAATGGTGCAGTTATAGCGAGTCTGGGAATGGTGCAGTCACAGCGAGTCTGAGAATGGTGCAGTTATAGCGAGTCCGGGAATGGTGCAGACATAGCGGGTCTGGGAAAGTTGCAGTCACAGCGAGTCGGGGAATGGTGCAGTCACAGCGAGTCTGGGAATGGTGCGGTCACAGCGAGTCGGGGAATGGTGCTGTCACAGCGAGTCTGAGAATTGTGCAGTCATAGCGTGTGTGTGAATGGTGCAGTCACAGCGAATCTGGGAATTGTGCAGTCATAGCGTGTGTGGGAAGTGGGTGAAGCTCGTTGTTTATTTTCTAAAATGTTGACTTGTGAATGGGGATTGATTTGAATTTTGGGTATATGATTTAGGATTGTTAGTATGTCATCGTCGGACACCCACGACCGATCCATTCCGTTACTCTCTATTAATCGCCCGTGGGATACTTAGTTCACTTTTCGCCGTTTCTGGTAAAGACATTTCATTAGTCGCTTCATAATAATGAAGATTTCAGTCCAATGGATAAAGCTCGTTCTTTCATTGTTTCGGCCTTCCTTCCAAATTTACATCATCAATGCAAACATCATTCAAGTTTCCAGATACTTAGCTACCTTCACACGCACGAGTAGCGGAAATGTAAGCGTTGTTTTGATTGGCTGATACCTATTCAAATTTAACTCTCAATATATCTCGATATCGTAGATAAAAATCCCACAGTGTATGATTGGAGTGAAACGTATTCAGAAGCCGGAGCCTCCGACGATGTTGGCATGTGAGAATTGTTCGAGCCGAAATGCAAGTATGAATGCAAGTATGAATGTGTTTTCGACGTAGCTGTCTAACCTCACATTTTTACCTACTGAACAAATGCTGTCGCAAGGTCAGCCCGAATGAATATAAGAGCGACTTGCGTAGTTAGTAATTCCAGGTACACATGCACCTCATTGTTCCTATTAAAGGTGAATGGGGTGCAACACTTTTTAAAAGGGCGAATATAAAAGTCACAGACAGTCTAAAAATAGTTCCACACAGTATTGTACAATGCTTAAAACATCATGCACTTGTTTCTTGATTAAGAGGCTCAGAAGTTGCAAGCGACTTCTGTCAAACAAAATCTTTTGTTTCTAAAAGGCTTTTTTTTCGAAACAAAAGATGAATAAATGTTGTTCAATGCATCACAAACGCTGAGTATCGTTTTTCTTGTTACCAATGTCATTTGTGTTGTGGTTTTTTTACATTTAATACTCCCTCACTCTGCCAACCTCGACACTTCTCACCTCATATCTTTGTTTCCGGCTAACAAATTAAATAAGTTCGAATAAAACCATGTTTATATATCTTATACTGTTCAGTGTTCAAAAATTGAACAGTGATAGTTTTGTGACAATAATAATTGAATTCCAAAGTATAAAAAGGCACATAAAAGGTGTATGAGTTCCATGATACTAACAATAGAGGGGCTTAATAGAGTAAATATTGATGCTGTTTTCTATGCTAGGATAAGTTACCTGTAGGCCTATGTCGCAGAACTATTCATGCAGACACATACATGGTACTATATCTTGACGTCTTATCATTACGATGCAGACATATTGCAAGTCATGAAATATTGCACTTTAACTCATGAACATGTTCAACTGACCCTGCACTGATCGAGACAACCGTTTACACTCAGTCGATTTCAACCAATCATAAATCGTACATTTTTTAGGTCAGATGAACGTTCGTTGTTTAACAGTTCTTCTGAGAAAAAAACACCTTAACAACGGCAAATTATGAGTCGTAGCCTTATGATTGCTACTTTATCAATTTTTTAAATGAGGTGGTTTGTTAATTGTTAATTGTTAATTACTATTTACCTTGGCTCTGAAAGGTAGTCCTGGCTTAAAGTACTCAAGATGGTCGGATGTAAACTGCAGCATGTACGGTGCCTTGTAGAACTGTGTCTCGCCGTATCCATGGCGCACCTGGCCGTTGATGGACTCTGTGACGATCGCGTCGATGGTTAGTCTCTCTCCCGCCAGCTTGGACAAGAGAGGAACGAACGTGTAAGGGTCATACTCGTTGGCGATCCTGGACAGCGGAATTGTGACATCAATCTCGCCATTAATCTGGGATTACGGATACACACAAAACAGAAAACGCATTTATAAAAATTAAAGGATTGAATCAAAGAAAAAGAGCTAACATCAAAAGGTTATCAGACAATACAACATTTTTATTTGTCAAATTTACTTCTGAAGCATCTTTAAATTATCCATCCACGAAACATAATTTAATTCATACTGTTATTTCTATGAAATAGTATATATTATTAGGAAAATTAGCTGAGGTGATCCCTTATCCGTGCTTCTTACCGTTACGTTTGTCTCCACCATGACTTCTCCTTGGTGATTCTGCCACGGGGTAAAGGGATATGACAGGTCCGCACGCACTGTAACGTAGCCCTCCAGGGGCTTACCGTACGTATATCTGGAATGGACCGACACTGATTGTATCATTGTAACATTTCGTATAAATTTGTTACGATAGCATTGCGGTAGTCTACCTTAATGCTACTGGTGTTTTTGCCGAATGATATATGAAAATTATAAGTAGTTTAACAAATGGCACTGTCTTTTTTCCCCCTACTTTTTGATTTTGCAACGTACAATATGGGTAGGAATTTTACGGTAATATATCATAATTTTCTTATCTCTTTTCTCACATTGCCAACACCGCTTATTGGAATTCTACAGACAAGATGTACCTGGCACTAAACCCGGCCGGTGGTCATATAATCCTGACAACAACAATCCAAAAAATGACAGCCCATAAATCCTGCGCGTCAATGATGGAAGCCATTTATAAAAACATAAGTGTTTTGAGGCTGTTTTTATCCGCCTCTTCATCGAATCCGGGGCCTCCTGATCTGCAAGTCGAGGCCTTCTACTTAAGTCTGGACCCGTTTGACCCCTTAACAATTACAGACGTCCTCTCCACATAAGTAAGTATCTTTAAAATGTTACATCGTCCTTATCTGACAGCTCGTCAACCTCCCGTTAAATGACACTTTAGACTCATAGAAATCCCATCCTTGGAAATCTAGCTTAAAGCAATGAAAATGATGCACATTACCTGTAGACATGGATAAGCAGAGGGACGTGAAATAATTACGTCACTTACTCTGTTTTGATAGTAACTTGGACCTCCTTGTCTGACGTCAGGATGAATGTTGGCATGACAACGGTTACTTCAAACGAAGGCAACACTGTGAATGAGACCAGAGAACCAGCAGTCGTGAGGATCTTCAACTGAATTCAACTTTTATCGTCAGTAAGAACCTTCAAAGACAGTATTTATTGAAGCTTTATAGTGTTGCTGGTGTATTTATTTGCCCACAACAGGACCAGTGTGCACTGTACTGATATGGTACTTCTTTTACAGTGCAAACAATTCGTGGAACACTTTTTGAGTCAACCAGTAATAGAACCTTATAGACTGAACGCAGTCGAGAACACTAATTTTAGATCCCCAAATAACTTCGAATGTCTTGGCTTCGGATCAAACCTGTGACTTCCTCATGCCACACGGGCCGGTTAGATGGCTTAAAACCAAGAAGAACTCTACTCGTCAAGTAACTTTAGTTTTCTATGCACGTGTCTTTTTACTTCCTAACTCACCATAGTCTCCGATTGTGACCGATGTTTCTTCTGAAATATGCTGCAAAATAAAGAAAAACACTTTAAATATCAAAAGTAAATGGGCGATAAAATCATCACCATCATCATCGTCAAAATCATCCTCATCCTCATCATCACCACCATCATAATCATCATCATCATCATCATAATCATCTTAACCGGTAATATAATTACAATCATTTTCCACATCAGTTGTATCATAAAAATTGTCAACACTATCCCTATAATCATCATTACCACCGCAACAATTATTGCGTCGTTCTTATCATAGCAACAATCACCCCTAATATCAACCATCATCAGCATTATCATTTTCGGCATTTTTGGGGCGTTGTCGCCTGCGACTGTGTCAGTATTTTTTTGAGAAATCTGAATTTCGGAATTATCAGGCATGCTTCAAATGTTAACATTAATATTGTTATCTGTTTACACTAGATATTCACCGAGCGGAAGGAGTGTTCTACTAACAATGCATTAAATACTATAGGACGAGATATTTTGCGATGTCCCGCACAGAGCCTCCCTACCAACTGCGGCTCTATATCAGATTTGCAATCGGAATGCGGATTCAGATCACATGGGTATAATGTTGACAAAATAAATAACTGGGGGTTAATTTTGAATTCAGTCTATTTTGTCGCGTCCGGTAGCACTTACGATCATTTATCTCAGACCTGATTTTACATAAAATGCAAATATATGGAAAGTATTGCATTTTTAATATGACATTTCTCAAATCTGATGCAAGTGACAGTGTTGTTACTTTTGTCCCAATATATAATCTATATTAAGAAGATGATGTTGTTCGTAGCTGAAGACTTGCCTGCTTTTCCGTTCTTGTGCAATAGATTTATCACGTACAAATTTAAGTGATAATTGTTGGCATACCTTTTAGCTTATAGGACACAATTTACAGCGCCAGATCAGCGCTCTTCCGCGCTTTGATTGAACAACATCCAATACGGTGGGCCATCGAACAGTTTTTGAAAGTTATTCAAAATCAGCCAAAAGGTCGTTCGACCCATGCGGCAAACAAAATAATAGAAACAGTACAAATCATGACAGATGTGGAAAATAGTAATACATAAATCTATCTTCTATGCATATGACAATAGTACATCTACAATTTAAAAAAAAAATATGCAACAAAGACAATATACTTACACAATGTCATGATAACAATATCTGATAAAACAATTCCTTAAAAACTTTTTCTGCTAATGAAACTTTGCATGCTAACATATGAACACTAAATATGCTAGAACAAGTATCAAGGATTATTGTTAACGGTAAAATAATTAACTTACGAAGCAGAACTAACATAACAGAAACGTAACTCAGATTTTCAATGAGATCATGCGGATCAGACCGTAACTCACGTTTCAGTCTGGATCACGTGACTCCACGAGGATGCTCCATCTACCTTTCAACGGCTCTGTGTCTAGCTCCAGTGAGCCTTCTACCACTCCGTATTCCGGCTCTGTAAGGTTTGTCCACGTCCGAATCACATTCTGCTTTGCATCCTGCAGAAGAAACAACGCCACTTTATCCAGTTTTAGTGTTTTTTTATTTATTTTAATCAAGACGGCCGATCACCGACAGCAACCTATCAAGGTATGAGTATGATTTCCAGAAAAGGCGACAGGTATCACGTGAGAGGACTTTCAGCTAATCTACGTATTTCTTCTCCCCTATTTTTCCCCTTGACTTTCCTCTACCAAAAGCTGGAACTCGCTATAATTAGACACCAAGAAGGGCACTGAATTGCCAATCACGAAGCCGCGGGAAAAGATGTCACTTATTGACAACATGGAAACAAAAGCTAAATTTAAACAAAAGTAAAGGTTGAGCTGCGCAGCAGCAATTATGTTAAGGTTAGAGCCACGGCTCAAGGGAGATTATCTATACCTGCTATTTACTACAAAGATAATAAATCAAGATACGTTATAACAGTTGCATTTGTGGGTTTTGGATTATCACAACGCAAAGAATCCGTTATCCAAAGAAACCTTAACTTTAACTGCATGTCTAGGTAAAGATGCTGTAAATGTCGTGGTGGTGTGAAGCAAGTAAACCATGTACCTTGATTGTAATATTCAGTGGCTTTGTGTCGACCATCATATCCGTGAACAAACCAAATGCGCGAAAATGAACTGAAATGATATATTGTGTATATCTATTTATTATAAGATTTTGTCACCTAGCACATTTATAATAACGTGATAAATCGGTAAGCGTATAATGGGCCAATACATATAGGGCATTTGTCTTCTACGTTTTAAGATTCATTTTAATTTCAGCAAAATAGTTTTTCATTAGTCGTCACGCCGCACAACTGCTGCGCAGTAATTTAAATAAAAAGTAATCCTGACACAGGGATATACCCGTTTTGTATTTTTATGCCAAAAACTTTGACCAAAGTTTCCCCTAAGGGGTGGTATACAAATAGGCTAAATTAAACTATTTTGTAACACAATTACAAAATAGTTTAATTTAGCCTATTTGTATACCACCCCTTATTTTTGCCGAAAGTTCATATTCCAGTTCAACCGATTCACACAAAACAGTTTTAGCGTGTCTTTTTTTTTTGTCTTTTGTTGTTGTTTTTGTTGTTGATGATGATTTTTTTTCAAGCGTGAATTGACAATCATTCAAAATATATTGGAAGGAAATGTCAATGTTATATAAACAAAAATACATAATAAAACTGTGTGCGTTGCGATACCAGCTCAAGATCTTTTTCTAGAAAAATGGTCACCAATCAGTCTTCGATTCAAATTAAAAAAAACACGATAAGAATATTATTCTTTCGTTCTTATCCCCATATATTGTATAACATGTTTTGTAAATGTTTGTTTTTTTCCAAATAAAATATGTTTAAACCAAATTAAAAAAAACAACAACCTTTGATTATTTTTTAACACGAACACGTAATACACCGGAAAATAACACCATGGGTATGTGAAAAATATTAAAACACAAGCTTTCCAATGTTAAACTGCCTTATTTTCGTGTTCATAAAGAACACATTGGAATGATATGTTAAAAAGAAAGAACATATGAAGTATTTTGCTAAAGGTTGGTCGTCCGTGCTTTGTCATAATGTGGCAATATAATTCTGAATGTTTTTATAATTCTTTAGTTTTTACTAATTTATCAGAACTTACTAGTTTGTCCGGGTTTATAGAGCGCCCTGTCCGTTTGAATAAACAGCGCCAAGGATTCCTTGACAAGAGCCAACTCAAACTGGAGGTCGTGTCTCCGGAAGAAGTAGACGCCATTGATGCCGTGTACAAGCACGGTGTAGTAGTTCTGATGCGGCAGGTCGGCAGGTATGTCTAGAACCAACACGTTCGACTCCCCTGGGAGGACAATGAGGGCAAGGATGATGATGAGTGGGGGTTATGATTTATGATAAAACTATGGTGGTTGTAGAGGTGGCGCTACGGTAGATGTGGCCACAGTGGTTGCAGAGGTGGTACTATGGGGGTGGTGCTATGGTGGTTGTTAACTTAGTGCAAGATAGTTGTGGAGGTGACACTACAATGGTTGTGGAGGTGCTACGAGGGTTGTGGAGGTTGCACTAAGGTGGTTGTGGTGGGGTGGAGGTGGTGCTACGGTGGTTGTGAAGTTGGTGCTACAGTGGTGGTGGAAGTGGTGCTACGATGTTTGTGGAGGTGATGCTACGGTGGTTGTGGAGGTGGTACTACGATGGTTGTGGAGTTGGTGCTATGGTGGATGTGAGGTGCTGCCAAGATGGTTGTGGATGTAGCACTATTGTGGTTATGGAGGTGGTGCTGCGGTGGTTGTGGAGGTGGTGCTACGGTGGTTGTGGAGGTGGTACTACGATGGTTGTGGAGGTGGCACTACGATGGTTGTGTAGGTGGTGCTACTGTCGTTGTGAGGTGTTGCTACAATGGTTGTGTGGTGGCACTACGGTGGTTTTGTGGTGTTGCTGCGATGGTTGTGAGGTGTTGCTGCGGTGGTTGTGGAGGTGGTGATACGATGGTTGTGGAGGTGGTTCTACGGTGGTTGTGAGGTGTTGATACGGTGATTGTGTAGGTTGTGCTAAAATGTTTATGGAGGTAGTGCTACGGAGGTTGTAAGGGTGCTAGCGGTTTTGTGTAGGTGGAAGAATACTGAGTGTCATCTTGAACAGACTCTTATCTGAAAATTCTAGATCCTAATTGGGTTCAATAAAACACGAAGGAAGGGACTAAACGCCATCAACTCGGCGCCTTTGAAAATTGTTGATCGAAAGGCCACTGAGACGACTTTATCACATTGTACCGAGGACAAAGTTACACAGGGAGTTCCGATGTAAATTGATGTAAATGGCATAAGTATGTTCAAAATGTACCTACCATTTTTAAATGTATGTTGGACAGATAGAATCGGAGTCCGTGAGTCCTTCAGTAGATCCACCTGCACATCAACGTCAACATCAACGAAGAAGCTACACGAAACCGGAAGTGGCTGACCCGGCACAACCTTCTTGGGTATCACGATGGAGTAGGAACTGAAATATTGGTCATGTATGGGCTAAAATAGTATCTAAGAAAAGGTTACACAATTCATTTTGTATTCAGATGTTCGAGTAGGGGCGGCAATATTGGTCGAGTCAAAACTGGAAGGAATATCTAGTACGAACATATACATTAGTAGAATGGGGGTTACTTTTTTAAACTGAAAGGGGCTTCAATATTGGTGGAGCAGATGTTGCAGTATCGGTCGGGTAGGAGCTGCAATATCGGTCTGATTAGGGGCTGAAATATTGGTCGAGTATGGGCCGTAATATCGGTCGAGTACGAGCTGCAATTATGGTCGAGTAAGGGCTTCAATTTCGGTCGAGTAAGGGCTGCAAAATTGTTCGAGTAGAAACCATAGTAAGTACCTATCAAGAAAAGGAAGACTGACTATGTAATGACTCCCTACTAAAATATCGATGAAGTTAGAAATGACATTTGATCGACAATTCACCGTATAGTTGGCCGATATAATCTTAAAATGTTCTGACATAATGAGAAGTTAGATTATTAAATGTTGAAGTGTATCAACATTCACTAGTGATCTAGAATTACATTAACAATACTCACTTTGCGTGGACTGTCCCAGTCAGGACAAGAAGTATAAACCACGAAAGTATCATGGCTGAACCTTGTGTGCTCTCTGCAATAGTAATAATTAGTTATAATTATGATTGATAAAATATGCCCTCTAAAAGTCCGCATACTGACTAAGCTAGGTAAACGCAACACATGAGCTCATACCGATCTTTGATTTGGACACATACTTGTTTGTCGACTCATTTCGGTAGAGTCCAACTCCTTTAGAAACATTCATTAACTTTCGGAACTTATTTAAACCCGTCAATATTGTACAGATGTAACATAGTTCATTGAATTTACTCTTATAGTGGACATAAATACTGTTTCTTGTTCACTTATTTACTCCCGGTGCAGTTGCCTATTGTTAGATGTCTAACTTTAGGTGGATAAATGTACACAGTAGGCCTGTGTCTCTAAGAACGATAATCAGAAAGGGCAAAGTTGGAACACTATGCGAACCGGTTTAAGCTCTCTAGACGGTCATTTTGCCAAGTGACAGTTCCGTTACGTTAACTGTTCTTCTCTAGTTGTGTCTTGTCTCGTCTCAGTGTTTTTCTCACTTATACATCTTAATTTTGTGTGTTATTGCCTTTGTCTAGTGTTTTTTTTTTTAAATTAAACTAAATCTTGTAATTCGCATAGATACTTTCCAACTGTGTAGGAAGCAGGCCATTTTAACCAATGAGACATCGACAAGTTCGACAATAAACATGCATTTATCTTAATCTACACAACCAAAGAAGTGTCAGTAACTTTCGTTGACTCGTTTTATTTTTACTTTGGAGAAATTTGACAGTGGGTTATCATTAATCCTACCAGATGTAAACATTTCTTTTGCCATTACACACAATTAGCAGTCCTCATTTTATATATATGGTGGTAGATCTACAAATCTTAATAAGAGGTACTGTTTAATTTAAATAATGTTCATGCAAAGGCCATTAGAAAGTAACTTTTATATATATTTTATGCAAATCTAGTTTAAAAAATTTCTACTCTTTGAAAATGTGGATGTAAAATATTTTGTTTTCAAAGTTTTGATATTGTCTGGATTAATCATTTGTGTTGGTGTCTGGTTAGTATATATGTTCACGTATACAAATTATTGACAGCGCTGAAAAAAAATGGACTTTATACGTTCCTGATAACACAGTTAACATTTATGTCAAAATATGCTATGAAAGTTTGGAAAATTATTAATAAACCTAAAATAGAGTAAAAAAAGGTTATCGTGCCATTGTTTGCTTTTATACAACCATTAGAGTTTTAGGCTTTATTTTTTCAAATTGTGATCGAAAACTAACTTGTGCGGTCTACAACTCCAATTAAGCCAAACGTCTGTAATTCAAACCAATCTGTATCTTTCAAACAAAAACACAAACAGAAATAGTTCTTTAATGATCACGTGAAGTGTCGGTAGTAGGTGGATACAATAATACTCATATTTATATAAACATCATTCATTGTTGTTCTGTTTGTGTTTTTATTGATTGATTCTCTATTGTGTTTAAATTAACCATGCAAATGAAACATCACACGTTTGTCTTTTGTCAAAATATTTATTTATATTACATATACTGGAATGATTATATATTGTATATTTATACTATCCGCGATTACTTAACAAAGTTTACGAAATGCTGTAAATGCCACTCAACGTGTTGAGAAGAAACAATTAAATTTCATCCAGTTGACTTGCCGGATATGATAAAATATTTGTTTGTTTCTTTGTTATTGTTGCCTTTTGTTGCTTGTTTTTCTTTTTTGTTTTTGTTAATTTATTGCATAGGTTAAAAATAATTATGTCAAATTATTTTTTATAATGCAAATGTGACCAAATTAATAACATTGTGATTTTTAGCAAAAGTACGATATTGTAAGCGAAATGTGTAGAACTTTCGGTTTGCAGTCAACAAACTGAATTTTGCCGGCACAATAAAGACGTATGGTCATAATTTAATAAACAAATTACAATTGATTAATTATCATACATAAATAAACCATCTTACTTACTGTATCGATATGAGACGAGTTTACAGCTGCTTGGTATGTTGTGCGTATGTGAGGTGGAACTGAACGAGAGCCAGTTCTTATAGGCGGACAAGAGATAACAACAAGGATGCGACATATCGACATCCGCGGAGGTATCTTAGTTCTACAAGTCTTATCTTTCAGACGGGATAGGCGAATGTGTGGGCGAATGTAGGTAGAACTAAAAATTAAATCATTATAAACATGCATAAATCGACTAGTCTTGTGACATTCGACTAATCATGATCTTAGTTGTGTAGGGTGTTAAATAAAAATAAAGAAAAAATAATGATGATGACGATGATCATTATCACGAATATTCAACATCATAATAATGAAGACGAAAAGAAAAAGGCGGTGGTGGCGATGACGAAGACGATGATGTTGGTGGTGACGATGATGTTTGATTGATTCACTCCGGTAAGCTTGTGAAGCCGTCCGCAAATGCATTTTACCTAAAGCAATTCATATGCTCTAAAGACCTTTTTCGAAAAAAGCATCGATGGCTGAATCGGTTTACTTTCGTGTGTTTGCGAAGACATGAAACAATCCAACCAGTACAGTGAAAGGTGATTGTTTGGTGTTTTGATTCGAACATGATATTAAATTTCTGTAACAATTAAAATATGGATAACACAAAAATCCGAAGTTAAAACTTCAAACAAAAATTGTATTATCTTTTATCTTATAATAGAGGTAAACTAATAGTTTTACACTGGTAAAAATTGCCCCGAAGTACGACACAAAACATATGACTTACGATTTTAATTTAATACAATGTACATTTTTACCATTGAAGATAGGGAGGAAGGTGGTCGATAAAAGTGCCAAAAATCAATCAATGAACTGTAGATTATAAATCTACAACCCATTTCATACTTTCTGATCAATTTGGTATAAGTACTTAAAACGCAATATGTAACTATTTATATAGCAGAATGATTTATGTATTTTAGAATACAACAACGACAACAACAGTCAGCTGATGTAGTCGGTTTGCATTATTGTTAGTCATCAGAAACATAATTTACTTTGATTGTATTTATTTGAAAACATTTTTCAAATGAGGAGCGCATACTACTGTTGTTTTGAAGGTTTCTTTATGTTGTTCGTTAGTTCTTATATGCTTAAATTCTATTTCTCAAATCTGTTCCATCACTTATAATCATACTTATCCCCAGACAATCAAGATACGCCGACCAAAATACTCTGATGCTATGGTTGGCCAAAGAAACACAGTTATACACAAGCAAATTTTTGTAAATGCTGTAGTTAGCGTTGTACGACGTGATACGTACACTTCCGGTCAGTATTGCCATTGTAACAAGCAGGTTATCCGTCTAACGTTTCATACACTGTGGAAAACGGCGCTACATAGATTCTAATAAATTTACATAAAACACTAACAAAACCAAATAATGTGGTCATGAAAGTATAGTGTTGATCCTTATTTTTGTTTCAAATCTGCATTTTGTAGATTTCTTCTTTTACATTTCAACCTTAAATCACATTTACTTTGACCCTGAGATGACCATTTGTATCTGGCAGTGAAAAGTATTTTTGACGATAACATTCAAGCAAATATATTGCATGATCTATACAGACAAAAAACGAGGCTTATACCAATCACACTTGCAGTATATTTTGGCCTTTAATACAAGATTTGTAATATTATATGATTAATGCAAAGGTCCGCACAACGTGTTAACATTTCCACAATACCCGGACATTTTTATACTAAGTGTATATTAGTATTTGACATTGATTGTTCTAGCTTTTGTAGCCATCTCTTCTTTAAATAAGCTACATTTGGGCCAATAGTCCCTCCACTAAAACATAAACAATCGAAGAATTTAAGCTCAGTAAGAATTGTCAGCGCACTGTCATCCAAGACAACGAAACCTCATTTCTGTTATTGTGGTGCTTCTCTACAATCATTGAGTTAACGTATGTATTTGAGAAGATACCATGTGAAGATCACGCTCTCTTTGATTAAAGGGTGATAATATTTACTCACAGAGAAATGCCTTTGGGGATAATGAGAGAATAATGGGCACAAGGAGAAGTCAATATTCCCTAATAGTGTAGCTGTTTGTTCGTCTACTGAGCGGTGAAGAGCTTCTATAAAGGTTACAAGACACTAAATGCGCTTGTTCGTTGCTGTATAGTACATATAACAACTTTGGAAAAAATTTAACAGTGAACCGTTTCTTTGGGAACCTCCAAAATAAACAGGGTGATTAAACCAATGCATTAGCTAATTAAATGGGCCTATTCGAAGAAAGTGCAATATATGTCATGAAGACTGTTTGCATCCCCTAAAAACATACATCCTAAAATTTGATAGTGTACCTGAACATTTTCAATGACATGATCAGTTCCATTCTAAAATGGATAAGTCCATTGTTGAGCATAGGGGTGCAGTTAGTTTGCACATTCATAATTTTATAATGTTTGGTCATGTTTTGCACCAAATTGCTTAAAATTATCTATGTAATAGCAAATATAGCTACAACGCCAATAAATCTACTTCAAAAATACATGAACAAGTCTTTAATGTCCATTTAACCCATTAATTGCTTCAATGGTGCTTGAGCGCTACACTATGCAAACAATATGCATTTTAGGATATTGAAACTATATTAAGGTGGAATCCGACAGTTTGAACGAATGTGTTTTCTTTCATGCAAGCAAATATTTTATTTTTACTTGACAAAACTGCTGTTTGATGGTGCCCTGTATCCCATGTGCCCTACATCCATATGAAAAGTAAAGCATTAGCACCCAACTTATCATTACAAAGATGTATTTCCTATCCGAACCATGCTGTACTGTTAGCTATTTTTTAACTGAGAAAACCAAGTGACTGCTTACTTTTGAGGTCACGTTACATCATAATCTGGGTAATCTAAATAAGGTAGCGGTAATGAACTGCCTTTTCTTTAACAAAAGAATGTTGAAACACATATATACTATAGACTTAATCAGAGTAAGATCATGTAGTTTCCGGGTTGGTCGTAATCGACATTTAAGCATACTCAATATGATTAGCTATGAATAAAAGTATTTGTTTTCAAAAAATTCATTTTTATAAATTAATTTATCATTTGAAAACACGGGCTAAATTTACATGTTAAAAAGCACTATGTCCACTATTCCTTGTTACAATTATGGATAAATTCCTTTGGATCCATACATTCAGGAAATATTGTGATTATCTGTCAATTAATTCTATTTGTTTGCTTCCCTGTCGTCTGCCAATTGTCCTTTCATGGGTTTTGCTAAAAGCTAAATTATTGATTTTTTCTACCATCAGTAATTACATCTGACTACAGAACGTAAACATATCAGACTGCCTCTAACTGGATGAAGGGTTAAAATGGTGTAGCGTAAATGCAATCAGCTGCATTGCAGTACCGGATCTCTTTCTTACCAATGTTGATGTGTTGTTAAATATAGCAAAACGTTCCGGAAAAAGTGTATAAAGTGTGCTGTTTCTTAAAATCGAAGTGTGTTACAATTGGACATCATTATACACGGACCTCTTAGTACCCGTGTTTTGTTCTAGTAAGTAAAGAGTGTTTTATTTGTTCCATTTGTATGTTTTTTAAAGCGTTTAACTTGTGCCATTTAGTTTGGTTTGAACTTGGAATGTTTCAAAAGTACGCGTCTGGAAAAACAAGTAGACATAAACATGTGTTTGTAGAGTTTAATTGCATAGAACGCAAAGGCTTTAAAAAGGTAGCCCATTTATAGCAAGCCGTTCTCAATTGTATGACTTTATGTTGTTGGTGCTATTTTATTGTTGCAAAAATGAAATTGATCGAATTTTTAACATTTATTCATGGTTTCAAATATTACATCGGTAACACAAAATTGTATATATAAACATATTTTCTATAGCGTTTTGTCTATACTTTCTGTTAAAGTGTAATTACTTACAATGTAACACTTAATTACCTATAAAACAGTTTATCTCACTCGCCACATATTTCTCCCAAGTAAAAGTTGACGCAGAGCATCAAAGTCGCCAGAAATAATAAATCAGACGCTAAATATATTTTGCACCTGCAGCGTTTAGTACTACTTCATTAGCTGAAAAGTCCAGTTACCAATTTCGGGGATCGAATCCACGACTTCCTGCTCCGGAGTCAAGCGCTCTACCAACTTAGCTACCTGGGCAAACAGTTCTAAAGAGGGCATATCCACTACATTCAGTTGCGCTTTTTTCTAAATAAAACATTATTGTAATTAAATTTGCAAGAATGAATGTCACCGTTTAATTCCTAATGCAACACAATTACAGGTGTAAAGAAACCATTCCGTACGATGTCTCTGAAATCAGTACGGACTAAACGTGGAACTAGTTTGCAGTGGTATGAAGTAATAATAGTCGTAGAAGGTGAAGAAATCTTTACAGCACGCCACAAAACATGTACATGTATTTATATTATGACCTTATTTTTCCCTTTGCAGCATGTTTTCAGAAGTAATATTCCTTGATACAGAAGTAGAACCATAAAGTTTAAATCCTAACAAAACCTGAATACCAAGGAAATTTTACATATATCTGTCTAATTGTTCGTACAAAAGTGTTTATCGTTAACGTTGAGTTTTTACGAGAAACAAAGTGAAATTTACAGAAGTATAGAAAATAATGGTTCTGGGACCCTCCCAATTCATTCGTCAGGCCTCCTATCCCCACCCGCCACACCCCGAGCACCGCCGGAATAGTTCTAGGTCAAAGATCTCTGGGAGGCCCAATGCGCCGGGGGCTTAGCTGCCCCCCACCATGAACCCGACGGGATTAACTGGGCATCGCAGCTGCCAGTTCAAAACATAGGCCGGGAAGGGGCGGGGTGGGGTGTAGGAGCTACCGAGACGTCTATCTTGACGAATGCTACAATCCGACCCCAAACTACTTTCGGAGGACTGTTTTATTGTAATTCCCAAGAATGAGATAGAGGATTTCGCGCTTATCTACTGCTCTCTGCCGTTCAGATGAAACCAGATAACTGTTCAATAACTGGAACATGAATAATTGGAGAACACCACAGCATCTCTGGTCTGTTTGACACTCGAGACGTATGGTCTCTTATGGCTTCGCTAGCTTGATAGTTAGATTAGCTTACCCCGATAACGGCTTCTTCCGAAATAAGGTATAATTTTAGAGAGGTTTAAAACTTAAAACACATTTGAACAATTGCCAATAAGTTCATTTGATGTTTTCATATAGGTACACACAATTTGAAAGCGAAAATACAAAGTTTGGAAATTTTGCCAACTGTTAAATGCAGTGGGGAATATAAAATACAAAGATCTCGTGCTTCGGCGTTTCTGGTCAGCGGTTGACATATTCGTCTCCAAGAACTGTGCTTGAAATTGAAAATGAACACGTTTTTGATTAAGAAAGCTTGTTTCGAATTCGCCAAAGCGAACAACTATAGCTCGAGTTAAACACGGAAAATATGCATTGCAATGGGAGTGGTGTGATACGAGGGAGGCTTACACTATTACATTTGGAATGCATCGACTATGATTTTGAATACATAGAACAAAGATTATATTCCAAGGCGGTAACTGTGGGTTTTTCTTTTCGTGTGTAATGTCTCGTCTCTGTGTTTTTGTCACTTTTACATTTATAATTACTTCTTGACCTTACTTGCGACATCATCAAGAAAACCTATCCGGTGACAGGAATAGTGTTCAGAATCGTGCTGAAAAAAGAACTCATTGAAAGCAATATACCCTTTGCAATTTTATCTCCACACCTGTTCCACAAATTAAAACCTCTTAAAACGACCATGTTTTAGTCCCACCAATCAACTTCCAGTAAAGCATTAAGACATTGTAATACGGAATCACAAAATGGACCAATGTATTGGTAAGGTCAAATATGATCAAATTATTTGTGGCCCGTTATATGCCCATGTTCTTTTGCAGCACTATTTTTAATAAGACAGTGTGATTGTGTAACGATTTCCAAACATAAAAGTTCAGGAAAGTAAGCATCCACAGACACAGCTAGAAAGTTGTTCCGTGTTTACAAACAACAACAACAAAAGACTGATAGATTAACACGTAGAATAACAGGTCGAGCTTTACTCTGTGTTCGTTTAGTCAGACGAAGTAAGCACACGTATGTTGGAGTAAAAAAATGTCACCTGTGTGACGCAAAGAAGGTATTATTCCTAATTCCAACGGTCTTTTCTGTTTTTGTTTTGCGTCATCAGTCGCCCTGTATCTTGTTGACTTCTAGTCTTTCCGTTCCTTTTTTCACGCTCGGCGAATCCATACGCCTAAAACAAAAATCGATCCCAACCCCAGGGGCGTGCCTGGACTTACGCACTTACGCACGTGCGTACAGTTGCTTCCAAAAATTGAAAAAATAAAAACGCCTAAAAGCGAATTTAAATAGTCGCCTAACCCGGGTTAGGCACTACCAGTTAGTTGTCTTCATTATTTTAATTTCAAAATTTTCTGCAATCCTTCTTGACACATTTCTATTTTTTTCCTGCTTCTAAGACAATTATTTATTCTAGACAGTGAGAGCCACCCCTACCACCCCCGAATGCATCTATGGAAAAAAATCCGGATGGAGGGGGGGGGGGGGGGGGGGGGGGGAGGGGAGGTGGGGTGTGTGTGTGTGGGGGGGGGCATGTCCCGGACCCCCTAGGAAAAGTGCGTATACTTAAAAGTCGCCTAAGCACGCCCCTGAACCCGGTTATAGAAACAGCAAAGCATATAGTCTCTGATAGAGCTACTTCCGATTTTGTTTCTATAGGTTCGTTTGTGACCATTGAATGCATAAGATTTATAAAAAAAATGTTAGAATGTCCAGAATAGCATGACTTAATCGTGAAAGGAGATAATGAATTATAAACATGCACGATTGAAGGTTTTGCTGATAAATAGTGATATATGTAACCTTGAAGGGTGAAAATGCAAACACACGATGGCGATAAATCTGTAGCATGTTCAACCCTTCGCATTACACTTGTTATTATTCAGACTGTGAATTTAACTACATCCGGCATTATTAAAAAGAATTCATGCTGGTCTCTATATATGACTTTGCATTTCAAGGTTCAGTTAAATACTACTAACAACCAATCAAGCAAAAACTATTTAGAATAACATGTATGTACAATGATGGATAAGTACTATTTAAGAATCTCACTCTGGACGGGCCTCACCTTGCACCGAGCATAATACGGGATTGATGAATAGTCTAGATAACAACATCGCTTTAATTGTTTTTCCGTTCCCAGAATGATGATAATTTATACAAACTACATTGTAGCTCAAATGTTTTTCTTTACAATACATTATCCTGACACCGGGCCAACCAGCCGTGGATCTACCCTTATATTTGCCTGAGCGTTAGCAAGGGAGCTATACAAGTACATGTACTATCTTAACGACTTTGGTATGTCGCGGTCAGGATCGAACCTGGGTCCTCCTGAATCTGGAGCCGACGCTCAAACGATTCCGGTACCAAGTCCGATATATTTGTATATATACGAGACACATACATAACTTTGCATATGCATTATATTGTATATGTGTAGAACAATCTCATTAAAATCACATCCTAACTTTCGCTTCATTACTTTCCGCTGGTTAGGAAAGTAATGAAGCGAAAGTTAGGATGTGATTTTAATGAGATTGATGTGTAGAAATGCCGCTGGCAGACATATGAACATAATAAGTGATCCCCTCATAATCACTTACTTACTTATAAAATGTCACATCATTACATCCATATGAAGGAAGCATGTCTCTAGACCAAATGAGTCACATCAGATAGGTTCAGGTTGTTCTAGAAATTGAAGTCAAATATTCCGAAGTTCTCGGCATTTACTACTTAATGTGAGGCGGTAACTGTCGGGTTTGCTCTTTTCGTTAAATGACTCAACACAAATTTGTTCTTACTTTTCGCTTGGCTTGCATGTGAAATACCTTTGTTCTGTGCCTTTTCGGAGTTTGGTATATGTTGCAATGCTCATAGGACTTTGTCATATATTCTTATTATGATGTCTTTTCACTTTAAGGGTAATATAACAAAGTCATATGTCGTAGCTCAACATGCATGTTATGTTTGGAACTGTTTGTTTTCCTAAGCATTTATCTTTGGTACATAACGTACACATTTTAGATATGTTGCTTACGGCCTCAACTATTATGGTGTGTATAGTGCCTATAATGCACAGGTGCTTACCTAATTATTCTTTGTAGTCATATCATGTTCGCGAAATACGTTCGGAAAGCTTCGGAAAGTGCAGGTGAGTCTGGGATAAGAGTCGATGACGCAGCCGTTTTCCATATGAACATTTATTGCTATCAGGATAGTGGAACCAAAAATATGCCAGACGCACCTCACGGGGAATCAGGTTCTGAGAGACCCTCGGCCTGCTTATTCTTCGGTCCCCGACAACTGGCCTGCTGTTAAGCCAGGTTTTCTAGGGGTTCGAATGGTAGAGGCGCCTTCGAATCGTGGCAATCATTCAAACAAGCGTGATCGCTTGAATAACACTTCAGCGATGTTAGACCTTTGTTGCAGTTCAATCACCACAGTCGCGTCCGTTGCCGACCGACCGCTCCAAGACAGTAAAATATTTCTTATATCTACATGTATTGATATTATGACGTGCCTCAATGTTTTAATAACTTCTTCATTTTACCGTTGTTTGGTGTTGTAGAAATTAAAATATATGAAGCAATTATCATAGGACCTTGTCATATTTCCTTCTCAAACGCCTTTGTCAACTTGTGTTATATCTCTTCCAGAATTAGCTTCCATCACGTGACTAGCAGAATAACGACATATGAAATTCAGACTCATCAGCTAATGTAGTTCGACCGAGGCAATGCATGAACATGGCGATGTAATTAGATAGCATTGCCATTCTATATGAATATGAAATTAATAAAAGACATTGGGATGTATCGATGAATTAAAAAATAATGAGGCAGCTTTATAAAAAGCAAAGGATGAATCGCAATTTCATTACACTCGTATAAATAGTTAAGCAAATATTGAAAATTAACATTTATTTATGAAAACGAATTAAGTTTTCGAAACTATTTGCAGGTTATTGTTCGTGTGTTAATAGCAAATGTAAATAAAATCTACAAGAAGGTTTTCAATTGAATTTACGCGTTACATGTTTGTATATTGGCATTATACTGTCTTCGCATAAAAGTCTGTATACGCACTTTGGTAATACACACTAATTCCCGAGAACGTGCATTGGTGTTCTTACCGCATCCACCATCAAAAACTTCGTACTTCCTGTCATCTTTCGGCTGCGACACCTTCCTCAAAATTCCCCAAATCGACAAATTATGAAAAACAAAACTGTAAAAGACA